>RJWJ010040765.1:0-13873 GCA_004363605.1 Indri indri
AGAGGTTTTGGCTCTGGTAATTTGTGTCTGTCTGTATTCTTTTGTCTGTCTCTTCAATTTTAGGAGGAACAGCTAGCCCTCCAACCTCCTTCTCTTAAAGATAAAACAAAATTGATTTTTCAGGTTTCTTCAGCTTTTCTCTTGTTGTTAGGATAGAATGGAGACTTTCAAGTTTCTTACATACCAAACTGGAAACCTCATTAAATGCGTTTTACATCTCAGACATTTTTAAAATCTCTAAAACTTTTAGTTAGGTCTCTTGTACATTTTCTTTGTCTACTTCATGTGCTCATGCTTTCCTTTCCTGTATTTTCAACATATGGTATAAAGTTATAATTACTATTTTATTTTTCTTCACTATTATATTCATTATCCGTGTCATAATTTGGGAGCTTGTACTCTTCCTATTGATTGATTTTTCTCATTATGCATCATGTTTTTCTGCTTTCTTTGAATGCCTGGTGATTTTTATTGGTTTGCAGATATTATTATTTAATTTATTCCTTTCTAGATACTTTTTCATTCCCTCAAATATTTCCATGCGTTGTTTTAGGATGCAGTTAAATTACTTCAAAACTTTGATACTTTTGAAGTTTGATTGATTGATGTACCAAGTGTAAAGCAGTTATCTTTAGTGTAGGAATAATTGTGCCTTAATATAGGGGTAATGACTTTTTGAAGACTTCATTCAATATTCCATGTATTATGAGATTTTTCCACAATTGCTAATTAAGATACAAACTAGCCCATTGTGGAGCACTGAGGTTGCTTCTATGTGTACTTTTCTGGTGGTTCTTCTCCTAGCTATTTGTAGTTTCCTCACATGGTGATGTTGATTAGTTATCATCATAAGTCTTTAGTGGAACCTCTTGTAGATTTTTATAGCATAATCTATCTGTACCTCTCTTTTCTTTATACAATACTTTCCTCTCCATTCGTCTGCCCTGAAAATTCTAGCTGTTTGGCCAATCTGAATCTGCAAATTCTTCTCTTCAGTTCATGGAGACTGCCATGCTCTGTTTAGATTTTTCCTCCCTGTTCTGTAGCTTACAAATTCTTTTCAGATAGTAAGTTGAGGCAATTGTAAACCTCAACTTGTTTGTTACTCTTTTCTCAATGCTAGCTGTTCTGTACTTCCTGCAGTACAAAGTGATATTTAGCCTCTATCAGTTAATTATCAAGGAATGTATGTTTTTATTTGTTTAAGGCAGCTGAATAGATTAACTTCCTTTTATTTTAATTTGATCCATAGCAGAAAAAGTTCCATAAGCAATAATTCAATGACTGACACTCTTTGGTCCCCCAAAGAGTATGATTTTGCAAACAATAAACAGTACAGTCAGAATTTAATTTTGTCTTCCCAGTAATATTTCGGGTCATGGGCATAATAGCATTCATCAATTATTAGTGACTTTTTGATTGTCCTTATATGTAACAGAAAAAATACATAATTATTGAAAATTTCATAATTAACAATTTTCTTTTTATTTCTGCACACATTACTTGTTTATATTATTTCTTTAGATAGTAAAAAAAACTATCTAGCTCTTCGTGTGGTAGTCTCAAGAATATTTGAGTATACATAAAAGTAAACAAAACATTGGTTCTAAATGAGTCACTTCAATCTTTTATACCAATGAAAAAAAGTTTAGGTTTACTAAATAAAAATAAAATTATCAGATTAGAAAGTGAAGGCATGAGGTTTATTACTTGTTTTAGATTTTTAGTTTTTTTTTCTTTCCTTGGAGCTACTTGTTTTTTAAATTTCAAAATATTAAGGGGGTACAAATGTTTTTGTTACATGGATATCTTGTATAAGGCTAAAGTCAGGGCTTTTATCGTGTTCATCACCAGAATGGTGTTCATTGTAACTGATAGGTATGTTTTTAATCCTCACCACCCTCTTAACCTTTCCACCCACTTGGTTTCCAATGTCCTTTACATCTCTTTTTATCCATGTATGCCCATTGTTTAGCCCACAAGTATTACAGAGTATATGTGATGCTTGTTTTACCATTCTTAAGATACTTCATTTAAGATAATGGTCTCCCATTCCATCCAAGTTGCTTTAAGAAAACATTATTTCATTCCATTTCATAGGGGAGTAGTACTACATGGTCTCTATATATCGCATTTTCTTTATCCACTCATGACTTGATGGGCACTTAGGCTGATTCCATATCTTTGCAATTGTGAACTGTGCTGCAATAAATATTAGAGTACAGGTGTCTTTTTGATAAAATGACTTCATTTCCTTTGATTAGATATTTCCTCAAGGAATTTCTGTCCTATTTTCTGTAGAGGTTGTACTAACTTGCAGTCTCACCAACAGTGTATAAGTGTTCCTATCTCTCTGCATATATGCCAGAATCTACTGCTTTTTGAGTTTTTAATCATGGCCATTCTGACAGAGGTAAGGTGGTATCTCATTTATGGTTTTCATTTGCATTTCCCTGATGATCAATGCTGTTGAACATTTTTTCATACCTTTTTTGGTCATTTATCTATCTTCTTTTGAAAAACTTCCTTTAATTTATTTTTCCTAATTTTTAATGTTTTTTTCCTTGATGATTTGTCTGAGTTCTTTGTATATTCTGAATATTATAGTTTGTGAATATTTTCTCCCAATGTGTAGTTTGTCTATTAACTTTGTTGGTTATTTCCTTTGCTGTGCAGCTTTTTAATTTAAGTCCCATTTATTTATTTTTGTTGTTGCTTTATTTGCCTTTGGGTTCTTAGTCATGAATTCTTTGCCTAAGGTGATGGCTAAAAGTGTTTTTCCTAAATTTCTCTAGAACTTTAATGGTTCCATGCCTTTGATTTAAGTTTTTAATCCATTTTGAATAAATTAATGCATGTCGTAAGAGATAAGGGTCTTGTTTCATTCTTTTGCATGTGGCTATCCAGTTTTCCCAGCACCATTTATTGAATAGGGCTTCATTTCCCCAGTGTATGTAGTTATATGGTTTGTTGAAGATCAATTGGTTTTAGATACATGGCTTTATTCCTGGATTTTCTATTCTGTTCCATTGGTGTGTATCTCTACATTTATATCAGTACCATGTTGTTTTGATTGCTATAGCCCCATAGTATAATTTGAAATCAAGTAATGTAATGTCTCCAGATTTGTTCTTTTTCCTTAAGATTTCTTTGACTATCCAGGCTCAGTTTTGTTTCCAAATGAAATGTAGACTTTTTTTTTTTTAGATCTATGAAATATGATGTTGGTATTTTAATGGGTATTGCATTGAATTTGTAAATCACTTTTGGTAGTATGGAAATTTTAATGATGTTGATTCTACCAATCCATGAGCAATGGATGTTTTTCCATTTGTTTGTGTCATCTATGATTTCTTTCATTAGTGTTTTCTAGCTCTCCTCACAGAGATCGTTTACCTCCTTTGTTAAATCTAGTCCCAGGTATTTTATTTTCTTTGCAACTATTGTAAATGTTATTGAGTACTCGATTTCACTCTCAGCTTGATTATTGTTAGTATGTAGAAATGCTACTGATTTTTGTACATTGATTTTATATCCTGAGAGTGTGCTGTATTTATTTATCAATTCCAGGAATCTTTTGGTGGAGTCTTTAGGTTTTTCTAGATATAAGTTAACATCATCAGTGAATAGGGATAGTTGGACCTCCTCTTTCTTGATATGTATACCCTTTATTTCTTTCTCTCCCCTGATTATTCTGGCTAGGATTTACAGTACTATGTGGAATAGAAGTAGTTACAATAAGCATCCTTGTCTTGTTCCAGTTCTTAGTAGGAATGCTTTCAACTTTTACCCATTCATGATTTCACTTACATGTGGAATTTTAAAAAGTCAAACTCTAAATAGAGAATAGAGTGATGGTTTCTACAGGTTGAGGGAAGGGGATGGATGGCGAAAGGAGAGATGTTGATCAAAGGATATAAATAATGAATTGTGCATTTATTTCAAAATTATTAAAAGAGTAGATTTTAAAAGTTGTCACCCCGCCCAAATATGATAAGTATGTGAGGCGATGGATTTCTTAATTTTCTTGATTTAATCACTCCACAGTGTAAATATATCTAAAAACATTGCATTGTTCCCAGTGAATACATAATACATATAATTATTGTCAATTAAAATAAAATATTTTAAATGAATAAATAAGAATAAATTATAATACAAAGTCCCATTTCATGAGAAAAATATTAATAATTTTAATTGCTTAGATCTCAGTAATAAACTATTAAGGCATATACTTTATTTCATTATTTTTTTCCATTTTGAAATTCATTCATATTTTAGAGTTTAGTTAAGATCTATTAGGCCAAAGCTACAGCAAAATTTCTTTTATGCAAGTAAACATTTAGACAATATTTTAATGTCTCAGTAACCAAATGCATATATGTTTATTTAAAATGCTATGGTGTTTAAACTCTTTATATTATTCTATTTACAGTTTTTCAATGGAGATCACAGAAAAGAAGTATTTTTGAGGTGACATTAATTTTTCAAAACGTTGTATTTGTCAGTGCTTTAAACTTTATACTCCCTGATTACTCATAAAATTAAAGAAATTTAAATCATTTTCTCCAAATAGACTATTTCAAGAAGATAATGTGAGTTATAATAATGCCAAGAACAAGTTTTACATCTTTAAACAAAAATTGAAATCATTCCACTCTAATTCTTTTTACAAACTGTTGCCAAAAATCCTTTTTTCTGTGCTCAAATCATGTCTCAGCTTCTTCTTACCCATGGGATATAATTCTACTTCCATACTTCACACTCTCTGATAAACAACAATTTTATATTGTCCTTCCCAAGCTCAATGACTTACCATCCTTACAGAGATGGTCCCTATTTGTACATTGTAATATCAGCCTCCCATGTTTTCTATTCATATGGTTCTTTTTCATTCTGTGTAAAGGCTATGTCTTTTGCTTACTCCAAAGTACAGCTCAAAGATTCATATCTTAGAGAAAAACTTTTAAGCCTAATTCACCCTGGCTGTTCAAATATTTATTTAACTCTGATTCTAATTTTTTAATATTCAATTTCTTTCTATTAGTGTTTCCTTCATAATCTTTTTTCTCCTTGCAAACATCTGTTGCATATGTGTGTATGTATGTTTGCATGCTATAACTTTATCCTTATTCAATTTTGTTGCACCAGATGAATTTAAAGAAAGAATCAATGGAATAAGAAGGTAAGGTGTAAGGAAGGGAGAGAGAAAGAATATGAATAAATATATTTAATATATTGCACTAATTTAAAATTGCACGTGTCTCATGGTGCTTTTCCTCTAGAAGTAGATAATAATTATCTTGAGTATAATGACAAAATAATTTCCCCAAATTTATAATCCTTCTAAAGTGACCTAACTAATAATATGTTCCCTATAGTTTTAAAATAAAAGTGAGCATTCTGACATGCTGGTAAATGATAACTGTGTATATCTGCTATAATTATAGTGATTAATAGGAAAGGTTTAATAGTTTGAAATAAATTTTGAATTCAAATACTTGCTCAGCAATTTAGGATAAGTTATTTTTACTATCTCTACCTCTGCTTCCTATTTGTGTAATTGAATTATCTAACAGTCTGATTGTGAGAGGACGAGATATGATACATGCATGTGAAATGCTTGCCATATATTTGATACCCAGCAGATACTCTCTACCTTTTAGCAAGTATTATTACTATTCTTAGATGGAAGATGCTGTCCATCTGAGAACGTTGGAAAGAGATTTGTCTGTAGAAATATCTGGGTGGGCTTACTATCTGCAGGGGCAACATACGGCATATTCTGCATATGCCTATGGAGATTTAAGAAAATTTTTTTCTTGGTATGTTGTTTATTTATAGTTCAGAAAAAATCTGTCAAAAATAATCAAATAAATTAAATGTCATTGTTCTTCAGTGAAATATTAAAAATATCTTGATGCAAAGAAGGGGATTTTTTTGGTCTAAAAATGTTAGAAATGCAAACAGATAAAATTATACGATTAAGTTACAGTCCATTCCAACAATGACACTTCAGCATGACTATTACAATATATTAAAAATGAAAATTAGAGTCCCTTAATAAAATCTTGACTATATGCTACATTAAAAAAATCATATGATCTATTTAAAATTATAACACAAGGAAAATCTTTAACCATTAATGAATTATTTTTGTTTACATACTTTAAATCTAATTTGGTAAAAGTATATCCTCATCAATTACTTAGAAGTTTCATTTGGCACAAATAATATGAAGCATGGGGATTAAAATTCTGATATTAAGCTTTATAAAGCACTTCACATAGCAAAACATGGATCAATATGCTCTTAATTTTTAATTTTATTTCAGCAGCACTATTCTCACTGAAGTCTTATTATTTATAAATTTTTGAGGATTAATGGACATTGTTGTTAATTTCTTGACCTCAGGCATTCTCACTGAGGAAGGAGACTTTGTATTGTCACTATTAGCATTCTGTTTGAACAGAAGTAAAAATAAAAAACTACTTTGCTAAAACTTTGTCCCCATATTAAGATTAAAGCATAGGCAATGATAAATATATACTTCCATGTTTACTATATTTTTATAGTGTTATAAATATTAATTATTTTATTGCTATTTTATGTTCCATATTTACTATATTTTCTCTAGTGTCACAGGTATTAATTATTTTATTGCAATGATTAGTGATTTTAATGTGCACTGTTTCCGTTTATTGGCAGACTCTTTTTAAATTGTTAAAATGAGTTTTAGTTTTTAAAAAATGCGCTATGAGTTTTTCTATCAATAGAAAAATGCATATTTGGGATTAAAATTGTTCTGGAGAAAAATAATAAGTTATGACGGGTTATGCACTGTATTTTATCTACCCTTTTCACATAAAAATTTTGAGCAATCACTTTTACTTTGCAATATTATCTTGCAGAACCTAAAAATGAAAGAGGTGAAGATGGTGGATGAGAAAAGCTGCCAGTCACAGTGTCTCTGCCAAAAAGAAAAATTTTAGAAGAAAGAGAAAAAAATAAACTAGCAGAGAAGCGTAGATTGGGTGAGGGTCAGAAGGAAGGGTGCCTGAAACTACAGGAGACTCCACGAGAAGACGTTGTGTAGGAGAACTGGAAGGAGAAAGGTCCCTGAGAGGCTTGGAGACCAGCAACAAGGATAAGTGGAGCAGATAACTTCCCCTTCCCTTGCAGCTTGGACTGTTGGTGGGCTCCTGAGCAGTTGGAGAGACCTGTCGCACCAGCCCAGAGATGGCTGCCGCCAGTGAGCAGTGGCCTCTTGCGGACATGGCGCCGGGCTCCTAGATCCCTCTGGGCGCCTTCCCACATGCAGACCCGAGCATATTGGCAGATGCCATATTGCTCCATTCTCTCCTTCCCCTTCCCTACCTGTGGGTGTCCAGAGAGACAATTTAGCCATCACACGGAGGCATCTCCAAGGAATGGGACCTTTCCTTTTGGGGCCATACAGCAGACTGAGGGGTACTCAGATGGCGAGCTTCTATCTGCCCCTCCCAGGTGCTGCTTGCCTGGGGACTCCAGGACAGCAGGGAAACTCTAGAGGTGGAATGAAATAGATCCAGATTGGGCACCCTGTAGGTGATTCAAGACCAGCACCCCTCCCCCCGGCAGGGTCAGGGATTGATCTCCAGCACCCAGGGGACAGGCCTCCATACCAGACCCTGTACACCCAGGTCAGATTGCACTGCCCCAGGGCACAGAAGGGAGATCTGTGAAAGAGACTACTGAGGATTGTGTGCCTTCAAGGGCAGATAAGAGTGCCTGAGCGGCAACCCAAATCCCAAAAGAGGGCTGTGCACCCAGCTCAGACTGAGATCCTGGGTAGGGAACCTCTCGGCCCACATCACAGCCAGGGGAGATCCAATGGCCTGAGGTCCCACTTGCTGGCAGAGGCCTGGGAGAGGCCATGGAGAGGGGGAGGGTGGAGGGGAGTGAGACCTGCTCCGGAGTGCGGGTCTTGGACAGCCCCACCCCCAAGCCCAGACTTTCAGCTCAGTGAAGCTGTTTCAGCCCCTCTGGGCACCTTTGCACAGAAACAAAGAACAGACATTTGACCATTTCTAACAGCAGTTGTGGAGCCTGAGGGCAGGCTTACCCAACTGAGCCAATCCCAGACTCACTCCCAGTCCTGACCCACTGAAGTGGAGAATAAGGACACACCTGGAAGTTCCAGGGCCCCACCCATGACCCGAGGCACAAGAGGGCCTCTCTAGAGGAACGAGAGCTGACTACAGGACTCAAAAACAGCATTGCAGCTCACTCCTCCCAGCAAGTGCCACTTACTGACAGGGAGGTCATCCTAAACACTCTTTTACTGCATCTACTGATTCATCATAAAGAGTGTGGTTGAATCTCACCCACAAACACCACCTACTGGCTCAGAGACTAAACAGGGTGTGTCATTATCCAAACGAAAACCTAAAGGCAAGAAGGAACAACGAATCCAGATGGGAAGGAACCAGTGAAAGAAATCTGGAAGTATGAAGACTCAAACGGAAAGCACACCCCCAAAGAGGAACAACAGCTCCCCAGCAATGGACATTAACCAAACTCAGAACACTAAAATGACAGAAGAAGAATTTCAAACATGGATTGTAAGAAAACTGAATGATATGCAAGAAAAAATGGATCACTAACACAAAGAAACCACAAAAAAATCCAGGACTTGGAAGGAAAATTCACTAAAGAAATTGAAATATTAAAGAAAAATCAAACTGATCTCCTGGAAATGAAGGGCTTATTTAGGGAACTACAAAACATAGTGGAAAGCCTCAAGAACAGGGTAGATCAAACAGAAGAAAGAATCTCAGAGATCAAAGACAACTCCTTCCAATTAAATAAGTCAGTCACAGAGATCGAGCAGAAAATTAAAACAAAAGAAATAAGCCTACAAGGAATGTGGGATTATGCGAAAAAACCAAACCTGATGGTCATAGGGGTTCCAGAAGGTGAAGAAGAAAACACTCAAGGGCTGGATGAGGTATTTGAAGAATTAATAGAGGAGAATTTCCCAGGCCTTGCTAAAAATCTAGATATAGAGGTACAAGAAGCTCAACGGACCCAGGGAGATTCAATGCAAATAGGAAGACACCACGTCATGCAGTCATCAGATTGACCAAAATATCTACTGAAGAGGCCCTTCTACGAGCTGTAAGGTGAAAGAAACAAGTGACATACAAAGGAAAGCCCATCAGAATAACTCCAGACTTCTCAACTGAAACCCTACAAGTCAAAAGAGACTGGGGCCCTATTCTCACTCTTTTGAAACAGAATAATGCCCAGCCTAGAATCTTGTACCTTTCAAAACTAAGTTTCATATATGAAGGAGAAATAAAGACATTCTCAGATAAGCAAAGACTGAGGGAATTCAGCAAGACAAGACCAGCTCTCCAAGAAGAACTCAAAACAGAATTACACAAGGGTCAGCACGATAAACACTCTTGAATGGAAAACCACTCAAAAGTTAAAGATCAAAGGCTAGATTCCACAATGGCTCAAGAGAGAAAACAAAGCAACAAAATGCAACCCAATAGAATGAACAGTAATTCACTCCACTTATCAGTTCTCTCGATAAATGTGAATGGCTTGAACTCCCCTCTCAAGAGAAATAGGCGGGCCAAATGGATGGAAAAAAAACAAGCCAAGCATGTGCTGTCTCCAGGAAATGCATCTAACCTGCAAGGATGCATTTAGACTCAAGATAAAGGGGTGGAAATCAATATTTCAAGCAAATGGAAGCCAAAAGAAGGCTGGTGTGGCAGTTTTGATCTCAGATACCTTAATTTTTAAATCAACAAAAGTAACAAAATACAAAAAGGGTGACTATATAATGGTGAAGGGTACAGTTCAACAAGAAGACATAACAATAGTAAATATGCATGCACCCAACTTAGGTGCCCCCAGATTCATGAAGCAAACTCTACTTGATCTAAACAAATTAATAGACAGCAACACCATTATAGTCGGAGACTTCAGCACCCCACTGACAGCACAGGACAGATCCTCCAAACAGAAAATTCACAAAGCAATAATGAACTTAAACAGAACTCTAGAACAAACGGGCCTGACTGACATTTACAGGATATTCTACCTAAAAACCACCGAATATACGTTCTTTGCCTCAGCCCATGGGACATTCTCTAAGACTGACCATATCTAGGACACAAAGCATGTCTCAAAATATTTAAAAAAATAAAAGTCATACCATGCATCTTCTCAGATCACAGTGGAATAAAAATAGAAATCAACCCCAACAGAAACTGTCATCTCTACACAGAGTCATGGAAATTAAACAACTCTCTGCTGAACGATTCCTTCATAAACGAGGAAGTAAAGATGGAAATCAAAAGGTTCTTTGAACTAAATGACAAAGGTGACACAAGTTATCAAAATCTGTGGGACACAGCCAAAGCATTCCTGAGAGGAAAGTTTCTTTCCATAAATGCCTGTATCTAAAAGGCAAAAAGATCACAAATAAACAACCTAATGAATCCACTCAAAGAACTGGAAAAAGAAGAACAGACTGACCCCAAACCCAGCAGAAGAAGGGAAACTAATAAGATCAAATCAGAACTAAATGAAATTGACAACAGGGAAACTATACAGAAGATTAATAAAACAAAAAGTTGGTTCTTTGAAAAACTAAACAAAATTGACACACCTTTCGCTAAACAAATGAAAAACCGAAAATAAAAATCCTTGATAAGCTCCATCAGGAACAAAAAAAGGAGAAGTTACAACGGATGCTGTGGAGATTCAAGATATAATTTATGAATATTACAAAAACCTTTATGCACACAAAATGGAAAATTTGGAGGAAATGGAGAAATTTTTAGAAACACACAGCCTCACTATGCTCAACCTGGAAGAAATAGAATTCCTGAACAGACCAATATCAAGGACCAAAATTGAAACAGCAATAAAAAACATTCCAAAACAAAGTCCCGGACCAGACGGTTTCACACCTGAATTTTACCACACCTACAAAGAAGAACTGGTGCCTATCCTGCAGAAATTATTCCACAACATCAAGAAGGATGGATTTCTCCCCAACACATTTTATGAAGCCAACGTAACCCTGATACCAGAACCAGGAAAGGACACACAAAAAAGGGAAACTACAGACCAATATCCCTTATGAATATAGATGGAAAAATTCTCAACAAAATTCTAGCTAACCGAATCCAGGTGCTTATTAAGAAAACAATCCGTCATGAGCAAGTGGGCTTCATTCCAGAGATGCAGGGATGGTTCAACATATGCAAATCTATAAACATAATTCACCACATAAACAGAAGCAAAAACAAAAACCATATGATTCTCTCAATAGATGCAGAAAAAGCATTTCACAAAATTCAACACCCTTTTACGATAAGAATGCTTAACAAAATAGACATAGATGGGGCTTACCTAAAAATGATACAAGCCATTTATGACAAACCCACAGCCAACATCATACTGAATGGGGAAACATTGAAAGCTTTCCCACTTAGAACTGGAACCAGACAAGGTTGCCCACTATCTCCACTTCTGTTCAACATAGTGCTGGAAGTCCTAGCCACAGCAATCAGGCAAGAGAGTGGAATTAAAGGCATACGAATGGGAACAGAAGAGATCAAACTCTATTTGCTGATGACATGATATTATATCTAGAAAACCCCATGGATTGAACCAAGAGGCTCCTGGAATTGGTAACTGAATTCAGTAAAGTCTTGGGATACAAAATCAATGCACTCAAATCAGAGGCTTTCATTTTTGCCAATAGCTGTCATACAAAGAACCAAATCCAAATCAAAGATTCAATTCCCTTCACAATAGCAACAAAGAAAATCAAGTACCTAGGAAAATATTTCACTAAGGAGGTAAAAGACCTCTACATGGAGAACTATGAAACATTGAGGAAAGAAATAGCAGAGGACGTAAACAGGTGGAAAACCATACCTTGCTCATGGGTCGGCAGAATCAACATTGTTAAAATGTCTATACTACCCAAAGTGATCTACAGATTCAATGCAATTCCTATTAAAATACCAATATCATTCTTCATAGATGTAGAAAAATTAATTTTACACTTCGTATGGGACCAGAGAAGACCCCACATAACAAAAACAATTCTAGGCAATAAAAACAAAATGGGAGGTATCAACTTACCAGACTTAAAATTTTATTATAAGCCTGTAGTAATCAAAACAGCTTGGTACGAGCACAAAAATAGAGCCATTGACCAGTGGAACAGAACTGAGAACCCAGATATAAAACCATCCTCATATAGCCACCTAATCTTTGACAAAGCAGACAAAAACATACACTGGGGAAAAGAATCCTTATTCAGTAAATGGTGCTGGGAAAACTGGATGGCCACATGTGGAAGACTCTATCAGGATCCACACTTTTCACCTCTCACAAAAATCAACTCACACAGGGGAAGTGAAAAATGGCAGATTAGGGGTGACCTCCTGGCTCTCTCCTCCCAGAGTGGGTGGTGAAGAACATGGACACCCACATGCAAGTGAGGCGCTATCCCACAGGATCAGCTTCATGAATCTACAGGGAATCAGCAAGAGACAAGCAATGCTGTGGGAAAAAATGGTGAACTGGTGAAGCGTCCACAAATACCGGATAGTGCGGGACAAACAGTGGGGAGTGCAGCTTGGGACAGCCGCACCCATTGGCGGGCTGGCCCAGGCAGTGAGATCAGACTCGCAGGAAGACGACTCTTCCTTTACCAAACCCCACTCCCACACATTCAGGGAAGTGCCATAAATCAGTGCGAAGTGGAAGCAGTGACAGACAAGCAGTGGGGAGTGGAGACAGGAGCGGGGTCCATTTTGAATTCACCAGAGCGTGGCCCTGGGTCAGCATCAGAGGGGAGGGACTGACCCGAGCAGGAGCTTCCCAGATCTGACACTGCCCTAGCCCACAGGGGAGAGTTTGGAGACAGGCTTCTTGCCACAGGTGACCGCCAGGACCTGATTGGGGGAGGGGAACTCCATAAAAGAGGCTCTGCCCATGGAAATCGCTGAAAGTTCGTCGGGCGCTGAGAAGGACACAGCTCAGGGTCCTCCCACAGATCTGTCCAGAGTTGCTGTGTGTTGGGGGTGCAGCAGGCTCAGCGGGTGGTTCTGGGAGGCAGCTCTGGGAGATGGCAACAGCGGACACCGGCTCCAGATGCCCTCCCAGAGCAGTCGGTTCCAGCGCTGACTAGCAGTGGGTGGGCAGCTGCCATCTGGGGAGCCCAAAGCCTCTAGACTCTGGGGCCAGTTGCACAGGCAATGGCCTGAGTCATAGCCGCTGCCTCTGCGGCAGAGCTGGTGCGCCCTATGAGAAGGGGAGTAGCGTGCGAAGCCACTTTTTCTCCCAAATCCACGGACAGTCTGTCCCAGCCGGCGACTCAAGCCATGCCTCCAAAAGGGTGGAAAATGGAGAAAGATTAATATTTCTGCTGAGTTTGCAGGCTGTCTCTGGCGGCCTTGTTCCATTCAGTCGCCGGCACTGTCCGCCAAGGTGATGGGGCACTGAGGGGGAACTGAGGGAGACCACTTGTAGAACTGTGATCTGGGACACATAGCCTCCCCCTCTGCCACGTGACTCGAACCCCCCCCACGCAGCGCGCTAAAGGACCTGCCCCCACCGCTAGGCGGAGTAAAGGGGTTGTTTTTTTGTTGTTGTTGTTTGTTTGTTTTGTTTTGTTTTGTATTTCTTTTTTTCTATATACATATTTCTCTTAATTATTACTTTTATTTATATATATATATATATATACACACACACACACACATTTTTTTTTTCTTTCCTTCTCTTTCTTTTCTTCTTCCTTTTTACTCTCTTTCTGCGAGTGAGTATTTGTGTGGGGGTATATCTGAAA
>RJWJ010040766.1:0-13844 GCA_004363605.1 Indri indri
ACATGCTTCTCATTTTGACATTCAATTACATAATGCCCTAAGTTATTTAACTACTCTGTGTGAAATGAACATCTTTTTTTTTCTTTTGTTTACCCCCCAAGCCGTCCACACAGCCCTCTGCACAGTGCTGTGGACAGAGCAGGCGTTGAACAAACTTGCTAGAAACGAAGTTAACCCCAGTCCACGTCACAGTTCCCCCGACTCTGTAGTAGACACTGGCTTCATGAACCCCTTTCTCCCTGTCTCTAATGGAAATTAAGGACAAGAACTCTCCCTCTCTGGTGGTGAGAGGGACAGAGTTAACTCTTAAATTTGCTAGTTGGATTTCTTTAGATCCTGGCATGTGTCAAGTTACATGATATTCCGAGCCTACTTCAGGCTGGTGCGGTGAGGGGAGAGAACCAGGAACTAAGGGTCAGAGGCAGACAGGCTCTATCGCTTACTGGTGGTATGAACTTGGACCACCCTAACCCTCTCCAAGCCTCAGCTTTTTCATCTGTAGCTCAAAGAGACCTGCACCACCTCCCTCCAACTACTTCCCGAGGATGCTTTAAGACTCAAATGAGTCTCAGATACATTAACATATTCTGTAAAGTGGTAAAGCACTATATTAATGTAAGAGATTCTTACATCAATGATGATGATAATAATAATGGTTAACATTTATGGCTTATTGGGTGCTTACCATGTGCCAGGCACTGCTCTGAGCATTCTACAGTATCAACTCATTTAAATACAACAAGCCTATGCCATAGGTTCAGTCAGCCCTCTGTGTCGGTAGCTGTTACATCCCTGGATTCAACCAACTGCAGATCAAAAATCCAAAAAAAAAAGGATGATTGTATCTCTACCGAACATGTACAGACTTTTTTGTTCTTGTATTATTCCCTAAACCATACAGTATAACAACAATTTACATTGTATTAGGCAGTGTAATTAATACAGAGATGATTTAAAGTAAACAGGAGGATGTCCATAGGTTAAATGCAAATGCTGCACCATGTTATGTCAGGGACTTGAGCATCTGTGGATTTTGGTATCCATGGGGGGTCCTGGAACCAACCCGCCACTGGGGATTGGTGTAATACTGAGGGACAGCTGTGCTATTATGATCCCTATTTTGCAGATGAAGGAGCTGAGGCACAGAGGGTTTAAATAATTTGCTCAAGATCCCCCAGCTAGTAGACAGAGCTGGGGCGCAAGCCCAGGCGGTCAGCTGTGAAGCGTCTGTGGCTGCTGTGAAGAGGGAACGGGGAATGGGGTGAAGAGAGCTTGAGAGCAAATACAGTTCAGTAACATAAGACCATCTTTTGGGGCAGCAAACGAAGGAGAAGGTGAAGCTTCTGATTCAGCTGGCTGACAGCTTTGTGGAAAAAGGCCACATTCATGCCACGGAGATAAGGAAATGGGTGACCACGGTGGACAAGCACTACAGAGACTTCTCCTTGAGGATGGGGAAGTACCGGTACTCCCTGGAGAAAGCCCTAGGGGTCAACACAGAGGTAGGTACGGCTTGTTGCCCACTGGGACGTCTGCCCTTCTCATCTCCCTCAGTACCACCGCCCTCTTGCCATAGCAGGAAAGTGTGTTTCCAGAGCAATCCTTCTGAGCTGGCGACCTCTCAGCACTTGCCTTAGGTGGTTTATCTTGTGAGGGAGGGCATCTTGCTGATCCATTTACCTCCAGCCCCCACGATTAGTGCTCTAAATATTGCAAAATTGGTTGCCCTGGAGTGAAGCCTGAGCCTATAAATCAGGGTTTTCCTCTGTGTAGAGTTAACTGTTGACTTTGAGGACTAAATCCTTTATCTTGGCTTCATCAGTACCATCTTCCACCCAATTATGTTAATCAGCAAATGACTAGAGTCCCCAGGACGTATAGTAGAGCTCTTTCAAGAATTAGGGGTGCAATTTGTACAGGGGCTATTTGACGTTTCAACTGAAAAGAGGCACTATTTGCCATGCAGCAAGAGGAGACTGACTTTTAATCTCTTTTTTATAATAGGGGTCAGTAACCTTTGAATTAAGAGCTAAATACAGCCCGGCAATTTAATCCTAGGATTTCTAGTTCTTAAATCTTTAAATAGGCTCATGCTCTGAAGTAGAGCAGCCTGGAGAGTGAAGTGGTCAAACCTCCTAAAGTTGACGCAGTTAATGCCTCCCCCAGGCCTTACTCTGTGAGTTTTTTTTTTCCAGGGGGTCCTATCGTATATAAGTAACAAATGGTGGTTGAAATAAGCAGGAATGAGCAATTAGAAAGTTCATCGTTCTATCATTTAGCTTTCTATTTCCAATGGAAATGGCTTGTTTAAATAAAAATATTTGGTTTGATTAATTTCCTTTGACAAAGGAGAGAGGGTTTTTTAATGTCTTTATATGTTTTTCACATCTACTTTAAATGGCTAAGCATCTGTCTCAGACTAATTTATGTATTAGTGTTTAGATTTAATCAGGACCGAAGCCCTTGGGGAAATAGACACAACTGTGTTCATTGTTTTTTCTTGCTGTGAATATTAGCCCTAAACATTTGACTTGAACATTTTATATCTTTCTTATTTGAAAAAAGAAACGATCCCATAAAAAAGAGTGCCGTGGGTGGGAGTTTGTAGGGTCCCCATCTTGTCATCCGTTTCTGTTATATCTTGTTCTGTTTTTCCTCTTCACCACCTCCCCCAACTTGGTGAGTCACTTTCCCAAAGCATCTCCCAGGTGACCTCTGTGACCCCTCTATGTGTAGGATAATAAGGACCTGGAGCTGGACATCATCCCAGCAAGCCTTTCGGATCGCGAGGTCAAGCTGCGGGACGCCAACCACGAAGTCAACGAGGAGAAGCGGAAGTCAGCCCGGAAGAAAGAGTACGTGCTGTGGGGCTCCCGCCCCAGCTAGCCGGCTCCTTGTGCCTGTGCCCGGTCTTCACTGCCACCCGTCCCTCCTGATAGCTCGCTGTGTCCTCCTGACCTGCAGGGGGCAGAATGGACAGGCACAATGCTTCCCTTCAGAATCTGGGTTTCCTCTGAAGACTTTCAAATCTCTCCAATCTGTCCTTCACCTGAGTTCTCCAGTAACTTCCTAGAAAAAAACCCTTCCTTTTAGATCATCAGATTTCATTTCACAATCTCACAACTCCACATGGACCAAACCAATATTTTTTCTCCCCCTCCAAATTTCGCTCTCCCTCCTGACTTCCTAATTCCCAGGAACAGTGTGACTGTGCTTCTGGTTTCCCAGCCTTGAAGCTGTGAAGTAGGCTTCCACTGACCCCTTCCTCCCTTAAGTCAGTCCCTTCTTCAGAGTTTCTCGTGTCTCTGCCACTTTTTCCGTCCCCACAGACAGGAGTCTCATCAGCATACGTGCGGATCACCTGCAGTAACTACCCCTAGCCTTTCTACTGCCAGCTCCTGCCTTTCTGGACCTTTCTGAAGGAGCATTTTATCATTGCTAGTACCAACGCCCTTCCTATTGCCACCACCTATATTTTTTGTGCACTAAACACTATATAAAGTGCCTTACACACGTTTTCTCCTTTTATCTTCTTATCACTTCTCCCCGGTAGCTATAATTATTCTCATTTTACATATGAGAACTAAGACTTGGAAAAGCTGAGCAACGGCCGGGCATGGTGGCTCATGCCTGTAATCCCAGTACTTGGGGAGGCCAAGGTGGGAGGATCGCTTGAGCTCAGGAGTTCAAGACCAGCCTGAGCAACATAACAAGACCCCGTCTCTACTAAAAGTAGAAAAATTAGCCAGGCATGGTGGCGCACGCCTGTAATCCTAGCTACTCGGGAGGCTGAGGCAGGAGGATTGCTTGAGCCCAGAGGTTTGAGGTTGCCATGAGCTGTGATCACGCCACTGCACTCTACCCAGGGCGACAGAGTGAGACTCTGTCTCAAATAAAAAAAGAAAAGCTGAGCAACTTTCCCCAGACCACACAAACAGTGAATAATGAAGCCAGAATTTAAACCAGTTCTGACTCTTCACTGCTCTGCACTTCATTTCCAATATGTCTGTCACTAGCTGCAAATTTTAAATGATAGTCCCCTAGAATAATGATCGGACTCCTCGACGGGCTGTCATTTGGCCTCACCTAAGTCAATCTTATTTCAAATTACTTTCCAGTTCAAATGACACGCTTCAGACAGATCACTTTCACTGCCTCCTTTCCCTGCCTCCTTTCACATCCGAGATTGAGTCGTGTACATTGTTCATGCAGTATTCTTGGCCTAGAACTCTCTCCTTTCTGTTCGTTCTTTTCTCTTCCCTCTTCTTTCCTTTTCTTTTCCTGTTCAGTTTCATTCTGTTCATTCTGCCCCTCTCTGAGTCCCATTGATTCTTTAAAATCTAGCTCATATCCTATGCTGCTCTGCATCCTTTATCCACAATTTTCACTGCCATTGGTCCATCCTTTCCTGAACTTCCACGCTTCTTTTCTATACTGATTCCCATTTTACTTACTCAACTGATTCCTGAGCATCTCTCTCTAACTAGATTATAAACTCCTTGAGGACAAGGAGTATTTTGTAGTCTCTCGTATGAACCAAGGGACTAGGAGAGCAATTAATATAGTTGATCAACAAAAGCTTATAGAATATAGTTGGGTATGTAAATTGAAGCCTTGGGGGAAGGACGGAAAGTTATCTACAATCACATAACAATTAAGAATTGTGACACCAATTTCCTTACCCAAAGTGGAGGGATGTACCACCGGGCTGAGGAAAGTAAGGCTCTCTCTGGGAGGTGGTCCAGTGCCAGGAGGCCCCTCTCGTGCCTCGGTCTAGGTACTCAGGTTTCGGGGTTTTTGCCTGAATTTTGAAAGGCAGGAAAATGTCAGGTTTTGGGGGTTTTGCCTGGATTTCAAAAGAAAGGAAAATGTCAGGTTTGGGGGGTTTTGCCTGGATTTCAAAAGGAAGGAAAATGTACCCAGGAACTGGTCCAGAGAGTGAATTGTAGAGGTCAGGACTTAAAGCTGCCCCCTCAGTTACTCCCAGGTCATCAAGAGCCCATGAGGAGACGGGGCAGAGGAAAATTGGCGAGAAGAGAGTGGAGGATGCTGGGACTCAGACATTTTGGAAGAATCTGAAGTTGCCTGAGATTTTCGTGAATGAGACCCTGTTCTCTCAGAATAAGAATGGATAGGGGGCAGAATCCATTTAGAGGGCTGGGACCGATTCATCATTGCATTCTTGCTCTGTTCTCCGATTATCTCAGCTCCAGTGTCAGAAATTCCCGACTCCAGGTAGGCAACACCCATTTTGCTTCTTTGGTAGGTAGTCGTCTAGCCACAGTTCACACTAGTCGAGAGCCACAGGGCGTTGCACAGCAGAAACAATGGACTGCGCCTCTCCTACAACCCATTTCTTGCCACTCTGCTTCCTTTATGTTGGGGTTACAAAGTCACAATGTGCAGAGATTTCTGGAGGGCCTAGTGAGGAATATTTTGACAGACTCTGTTTGGGTAATGCTAGAAAAAAATTAGCACGTCTTAAGATTAAGAACCTCTATGTGGTTTATTTTATCAAAATGAAGTTGAACCACAGGTGCCTTGGAGCTGAAGAAACTAAAGCAGGTCTGTGAAGTCAGAGCTTGTTTCATGTGAGGAGTATATTAGTTTGGGCTGCTGTAAGAAAGAACCACAAACTGGGTGGTTTAAACAACAGAAATCTGTTGTCTCACAGTTCTGGAGGCTAGGAATCTAAAATGAAGGTGTCAGTGGGATGCATTCCTTCTGAGGGCTGTGGGGAAGGAGGTCTCTCTCCTTAGGTTGTATTAATAGATGGCTATTTGCACATTTGTGTGGCATTCTTCCAGAGTGTATGCCTGCATTGAACTTCCCCCTTCTATGAGGAAACCAATCTTACTGGATTAGGGGCCCGCCCATTCCAGTGCTATAATGACCGTATTTCCAAATAAAGTGAAAATCTGAGGTTCTGGGGGTTAGGACTGCCACATATGAATTCAGGGGGCACATAATTCAACCCATAGCAGGGAGGGGAACGAGGAGACTACACTGGCCAAATCCTCCTCCTGGGCTCTATCTGGGACACCACATAGCCAGATGAGCTTAATAGATGGGTAGAAAACAAAAGAAAATAGGGTAGAGGGTAGGAGAGAGAAATTATGAAGAAAGACAGGTAAAACTGCAGCAAGCAGATGGGACAAAAAGAATACCAGAAAACCTAAGGCAATAAAATTAAAGACAAATTTTCAAAGCCCCATCAGTTTATGGTCCTTCTGATCTCCCTTCTTTCCTAGTTTTATAGCAACCTACAGATCGCTTGATCACTGAGTGTTTACTGAACACCTACCACACACTAGGCACTTTGTTTACATGGTCTTGTTTCGTCTTTGCAGCAATCTCATGTGATCAGCTATTTTATAAGTTAAGAGTCTGAGGCTTGGAGAAGCAAGTCCTACCTCTGGCAAAGGACAGAGTCGTAATTCGGTTCCTATTTGTCTGACTCCAAAGTTCATGCATTCCTTCTCTACCAATAGAGTAAGAATAGAAAGATAGTGGCTAATTAACTTCTGCAAAAGGGAATTTTTTGAACCAATGCTTTAATTTTAATAGAAAGGCTACTACCAGAACAATGTATATTACTTTAAGGAAAATCCTGCCAAGATAAAGTTCTAGGAAAAGGTGCTTCTCATTTAATATTTCTTGTGAAATTTCCAATAGGGGACACTTTGGGAACAAAATTTCTCAAAATTTTCATATGATGGAACACATGGAAATAAGGGTCTTCATCATGGACTAAACGAAAAACTGATACAGAAAAGGAAAGATGAATGTATAGATATACAGTTTTTCTAAATTAGATATTATATGCCAGCTAACAAGCACCATTTCTAATAAAAATTTATGGAGGAAAAAAAATGAAGTACATATACTACAATGAAGCCATGCATCATAAGTTTAACAATTGCCCAAGTACATTGTGTTACTTAGGGGCAAAGAAGGAGGGAAACCTTCTCCTCAAAGATGTACAGCACAAGCTTCTCTATATCGGGGACTGAAGAGCAGTCATATAACATTATTAGTTTACACTGTGCTTATGGTTGCATGTTCAGCTTTATGCACATCTATTTATGATGGGACAAGTCCCATTAAAAATAGTGTCTAGACCAGGCACAGTGGCTCATGCCTATAATCCCAGCACTTTGGGAGGCCAAGGTAAAAGGATTGCTTGAGGCCAGAAGTTCAAAACCAGCCTGGGCAACATTATGAGACCCCGTCTCTACCAAAAAAAATTTTTTTTAATTAGTGGTGGTGCATGCCTGTAGTCCTAACTACACAGGAGGCTTAGGTGGGAGGATCGCTGGCTTCAGCCCAGAAATTTCAGACTACAGTGAGTTATGATTGTGCCACTGCACTCCAGCCCGGGCAACAGAGACCCTGTTTCCCTATCTCTTTAAAAAAAAAAAAATAGTGTCTAAATGTAATAGTTAATGGGATAATCTAGGTCAGAGGTCAGCAAACGCAGGCCAAATTTGACCCACCAAGTATTTTATATAGGCTATAAACTAAAAATGATTTTTTATATTTTTAAATTATTGAAATCAAAATAATATTTCAGAACATGAAAATTAGATAAAATGCAAATTTCAGTTGTCATAGTTTTATTGGAACTTATTTTTTACGCATTGTCTATGGCTCCTTGCACACAGCAGCAAAATTGAATGGTTGTGACAGAGACTGAATGGCCCACAAAGATTTACTATCTGGCTCTTTACAGATAAAGTTGGGAACCCCTGAGCTTAGTGGTGTATTAGACATCTTCTCCTGGCTTTGAAACCTAGTTTAACTTATGGAACTGAGAACTGTTTTGGTATAAGTATACAAACTCCACTGAACAGAAATCATCCTTCTGGGAGCGGTAAGACACTCAAGCTATCTGGTTGGCGAGGTAGAACATGGAAGGTCCTGCCTGCTGGTGCCCGCATGCATGCACACACGTGCCACTGAGAACACGCACGTCAGCACGGGATCACAGAATAGTGGAACTGGGGTGCAGAGGGGTAGAGGATATGGAACTAGCTGAGCACAGGCACGCTGAAAGGATACAGGGCAAAGGATTAGGGTGAGCATGACTCACAGGAAGATACTCATAGGAGAGGAAGATACTCAAGGAGTTTCGAAGAAAGGAAAAAACACGGTAAAGCAGAAAAATAGGGCATTCGATAATATCATAGATGCTGGGGTAGGGAAGCGAAGTTTGATGGAAGGGAGGCATCATCTCTATAACCAACTAAAAGCCCATTTGTTTCCTTCTAGGTTCATTATGGCTGAACTACTCCAGACAGAGAAGGCTTATGTAAGGGACTTACATGAGTGCTTGGAGGTGAGTCTTGCAGTAATTAGTTCACAGCCGCATTAGGGAAATAACATCCTTGCCAGCGACAGGTCCTCGAGAGAAGCCTGGTGCTCATGGTCTTCTCCCAGAGGGGAATGAATAAAAAAGCCAACCAGAGCAAACCTTCTCCCAGCACCAACAGTAATTACGTGGGAATTTAAAGTGCTTTAGAAAAGAAAGTTTCAACTTTTCTCAGACTGGAGCTAGACCTAGGGGAAAAAAGTATGTAAGGCTCTTAAATTCAAAATCAAAACCATGACACAGTCTGTGAACTTGCATTGGGTCTGAAAATCTGCATCTCCCTCCCTTCCAACTCACACACACTGAAGTCCACACACATTGAATAAATAATAGGAAGACTGTGGCGTTTGTGTTCATGCTAAAGTTCAGTATGATGAAATAGTTAGGTTCTATTTCTTTCCGTTCTGTTTATTATTTAATCCCTCACTTTTTAAACTCTACATGCATTCCCAGTCTGAGCCTTGCCCCACAGGTTGGAGGGCCTGTTTATTTTGTCTGCATTTCATGTGGCAGGACTTGCCAGTGATGACACTGTTGCTGTCTTGCAGACCTACCTGTGGGAGATGACCAGCGGTGTGGAGGAGATCCCGCCTGGGATCCTCAATAAAGAGCACATCATCTTTGGCAACATCCAGGAGATCTACGATTTCCATAACAAGTAGGTTGGTGGAGGGTTTCAGAGGAGCATACTTAGGGGCCACAAATACCAGACAATAGGGATTCCCAAAAAGTGCATCACAGTGGATTGATACATCTTACCTGGTAAAGTCTTACCTGGTCAATTTTCTAAGCCAGTTGCTACTAGACTTTTTCTACTCACCCTCCTTTCTTTGCAATTGTCCAAAATCCCTAGTGGAGTGTGAAGTCAAGTATTCAGCAGTGTTCCTCCCTGGTTCCCCTCAGGGACCTAACTGGCAGCCACCCAAGCAGAATGATTACCAGGCTTTGAGGAAATAAAAGTAGCTTCTCCTCATTAAACCTTGCGGGAAATCCTGACATTCATCTGAGGCTAACCATTCTACCTTGTGGTCTTTGGGTTTCAAATTCCACTGGAGTTTTCTTTCATCCCAAACATTTCCTCCATCCCCACCTTGTTTCGTGTTTCTTGACAGCTTAGAGGGGAGAACATTAACTGATACTCTGTTTTGTTGAAATGAGTAAACCGTGGAGGCCTAAAACCTCACAACTCAGTTTTTCCACCTTCCAATTTGATTTAAGAAGCTTTTCCACAGTGTACAAAACAACACATTTCATTATTATCAGAGGGTCAGCAAGAAAATTGGTGTGATCAGTTATGTAACCAACCAATGGGAATAATTCTGTTTCCAAAATATAAATAGAGGGACTCTCAAGACATGAGGAAGAATGTGGGCATAAAGTCCTAGAGCTCTCTCAGGTCCCTGCTGCAGAGAAGCACTAAGCTGGGCGAGTCGAGGCCTTTGCTGAGTTGAGTAGGCATGCCGGAGACAGAAGAGCCAGCTCCAAGGGTTCCTGAGGAGGCCGTGTGTGTAGACAGGTGTAGCAGCCACCGCCAGGCAGAGCTCTGGGACAGCATTGTCCAGTGGAGCACGATGGAAACGTTCTACACCTGAACTGTCCTGTACAGTAACCCCCTGGATTGTGTGTGGCTATCAACACTTGAAATGTGGCTAGTGCTACTGAGGAACTGAATTTTTAATTTTATTTAATTTTAATAAATTTAAATTTAGATAGCCACAGGTGGCAAGTGGTTGCCGTATTGGACATCCCAGCTCTGGACAATGAAACCTCAGTATGGCCCTGTGCTGGAAATGACCAAGAGGCAAGCAAGAGTTGGGTGTAAAAGGATGCTGGGCTCTAAAAGGTCTAAAGTCTAAGTAAGGGGTGGAGGGTCACTCTCTCTCGTCATCTCCTGATGGTTAATCCCTGTACATCATCAAGTGGCATCACTTTAAAGAGAACATAAAATATTATAGCCCATGACACGCTAACCTTGTCAGACTATTGAAGCAGGAAGCTTTAGGGGGAAAACACCTCCTGACTTTCTGGAATGCTTAATAAAATTTATCAGGCTTCTTTTTAATCATAAATTTTAACACTCCCCTTTTGGTTTGTCTGGAAATTTCCAGACATTGAAATATTCTGTTCTCATGCTTATCATTCATAAGATCCCAATAAAACCATTCCTGACCATTGATCCCAAATTCTGCCATCTGAGCCCAGCTCAGTATCATCCTGTCTTCCCCAGGATATCTGAGAAGTCACCAGACTGGCAAACGTTAAGTCCTGCTACTTTACTTTCCTGGCTTATGGTCTCTGGGATTTCATCAAGTCCCGCTTACCCCATATTCCTATCAACTTGACGAAGCCTGGAAGCCTGGAGATCACAGCATGCGCTTGCTGTGCGCCCCACTTTTCCCAAATCAACTTCCAAGGGGAAATAATATTCATTTCAAAATTGACCAATCATAACAAAATATTTAGCTTAACCATGCCTCTTATTCTGGTTTCATGATATCACTCTAGTAAGTTTTGAAGTTTTTTATTTTTATTTTATTATTTATTTCTATATATTTAGGAGTTTCAGTGCAATTTTGTTACGTACATATACTACGTGTCAGTGAGGTCTGGGCTTTTCGTGAACCCATCACTCGAATAGTGTACATTGTACCCAATTGGTAATTTTCATCCCTCACCCCCCTCCCACCCTCCTGCATTTGGGGTCTTCACCGTCTGTTATTCCGCTCTACATGACCATGCATACCCCTAGATTAGTTCCCACTAAATGAGAACATGCAGTGTTTGATTTTCTGTTTCTGGGTTACTTCACTTCAGATAATGGCCTCAAGTTCTATCCAAGTTGCTGCAAAAGACATTATTTCATTCTTTTTTATGGCTGAGTAGCATTCCATGGTATATATACCACATTTTCTCTGTCCACTCAGTTGGTTTTTTAAATAGCTGAAAATCTACCTGTGAATGACAATATACAGTTAAGAAATCCTTTAAAAAACAAAACAAATCAAATTAAACCATCTAGAATGCTGCTTTCTGTAAATAAGGAATAAATTCAGTATCGAGAACGCAGCTACCCAGCGCATGTTACCTATATAGGACATTATGAAGAAACAAGGAGGAAATAAAAACTAGCCTCTGAGCATCCAAAAGAGATGTCACAAAGATTATGTTCTTGTGTTTTCATAGAAACGTCTTTCCTCCCTAACAACCACTTTACCTCTTAACTATGTAGTTTCCAAGCAATTTAGGAGCAGCAAAAAGAATCAAGAACTTGAGTGAATCGTTGAATACCAGCCTAAAGTAAGACCTGGCAGGAAAGAAGACAGACAAACTACAAAAAATAAAAAAAAATTTTAAAAAAATAGGCAGTAGGACCAAAAAAATCTTAATGGTCAGGGGCTACTCAGTATTGGGGCAAACCATCCTATACCCCACTATAGAGCCCAACACAGCCACTGTATTACAGAATAGCATGATAACTAATGTTAATAATAGCTCTGAATCATTAATATGTCCCGCACTAAAAGCAAGGAACTCTGTAATGCATGAGAAAACTATCAACTAAAAAAATTAATGTTTTAAATTATCCACAGTTTAAGGGAATGTCTAAGAAAATCAAGCTTTATATTAATTTTCTAGAGGATCTGGGGGCTAAGGCTTTACCGTGCTCGTAATATGTGCTTTCAACTTATGTCATACAAATTTTGGTTAATGGAGAAAATGAACCTCTAAAATCTCTAATAAATAAAAGATAAAATGGCAATTAAGCCAACTTAGAAAATGCAGAAACTGTAAACTCCATAAGGGACATGTCTTTCACTGCATAACCAAGCGCCTGGCACATGGTAAACTTTCAGTGAATATTTGTTGGGTAGATGGATGGATGAACAAACTATTAATAGAAATAAAATTACAATTTAAAGATTTTTGGCTAATGCCATTCAAGTCATAATTCAATCTTTTGTTTGTGAAAGTCTCAAGACAAGGAAAACTATTAGGTATGATTTTCCCCCAATCCCTGTCAGAACCTTATGGAACAGCAATAATTGAATTTCTGAATGAAAGAGTTTTTTGGAAGCTTCTTAATGGAAGGACTGTATAATTGTCCTAACACCCTATTTATTCTTCAGCAATATTTCTCTGAAATGGTCACTTTTTAATCTGGAAAAATCAAAGGATTCTTTTCAACCCTAATTGTTTGTATGTTTCCAGAGTTGCAACTAAGTACTATCTAACCAAAAAACATACTCCTCTCATTTCTAGTTCACAGCTCAGTGCTATCTGCCTACACCAGAGAGAGAGTGTGGAAGCAGGAGAGGGAGGGAGGAATATTGGGAGACCGAGAGAGAGGGATTGAGATTGACACTACCTGGCTAACCTAATTAACTAAGTCACTAGGAAATTAGTACCTAGACCAAGGGTTTTATGACAAATATATTACGTATCTCAGATCGGTAATATTTATCCGTGTGTGTGTGTGTGTGTGTGTGTGTGTGTGTGTGTCTGTGCGTATGTGTATCTGTCTCAAGGACTTTTATCTTTATAGATATTGAACGTAGAAATTCCCAAGCACCAAAATTTCTTTAAAGAACAATTCAATATGTAGAATTTGATACCTACAAGCAGTGGTTTTAACGCAAATGGGAGGTTGAAGTGGAATGATACCATTCTGTCCTCCCACTCTCCCCATTTTGCATTGTCTCTCTCCTATAGAACTAAATATAAAGATCATGACATTTACTTATCTACGCACGACTTAGACACATTTCTATTGTGTTTTGCTGAGCACTCAGACAAGAGAGTCTATTCCATAAATAGATCCCCCAAACAGTAAGAGTTTTGTTAATGTAATCTCCCCACTTTGCGTAACCTACAACTTGTAATTCAATAAAATAATTTTTCAGCTTGCCTTTATTGTTAGATTTGCAGCTTTGGTAAGGACAGCTTTTTGCTTAAAATGCTCATCACCTTTAGTTAAAGCTTAACTTCTTTCTTTTGAGTTATGTTTGGAGATACGGTTGTATGTGAGTCTGAGCAATAACATTTTTGTAAAATCTGTGCTGTCAGAGCATCCTCTTAATCATCAAGTACAACCCTCTTCACTTACAGATAAGGAGACTGAGACCCATAAAGGAGCCAGTGTGACACACACACCCCACTCCTTAAAGATGAGACATTAGATTCCAGGGATTATCTCTCTCCTGCCCCCAGTCCATAGGCCACCGACTGTGGCTGCCAAATCTGGCTAGTTTGATTCATAGCTAAGCAGCTTCCATGTGGATCCCCAAATTTGACAAACATTTCCACCCATTTCTCCCACTGCCATGTCATTCTAGTGCCACATCCCTGAAATAAATCCATTTTCAGCAAGGGTTGGAAAGGCAAGTTGGTGGTCAACAACCAAGGCTAGATGTTCCTCCTGCACACTCCCTCCCTCCAGGCCTGGCCAGAGCTATATCAGATTGGACCTGGGCCA
>RJWJ010040767.1:0-13826 GCA_004363605.1 Indri indri
ATAAATCTTGTAACTGTGCTTTTCTCCTTACATTGGTTGCTTGAAATCTAGGAATACAATTTTTAGCAGTGTTCTCAAACTATCAGTCTTACACTTATTTTTATTTTGCCTTACTATAATTCAAGGCTGAGTTGATCACTGACAGCTATATAATATGATTTGATCCTGGCTAATGTTGATATAAAAGGTGTTTACTTTGAGTGAATACAGGAGAATGGCTAAATTCTTTAGGTGTTTAAGCTGTGAATGTAAGATATCCAGTCAGTCAATTAAAGAATACTTTGATGATTAATATTAGTTAGTTACATTAAATGTAGATAGATAGATGATAGACTAGACATATGAAGTAAAGAAAAACAGAATAAATTAAATCATAAACCAGTACTAAAGAAAATTCTCTGCCTATCAATAATTGGGAAGCATGGTAGTATCTATGTATAATAACATGCTATGTATGAATATTATGTAAACTGTAAAATATTTCAATGTGAGGGAGTGAGTGTCCAGAACTATAGTATTATGAGGCTAGGATTATTTTATATTAGATTCCTTTTGCATTTTAATATAAATCAAAAGCACTTATTGTGTAGGCCATTTTTTTTAAGTTTGGGTAATAAAAGTAGTGATTCAAAACATTAAACAGCATTTCTAGCTGTGCCTGGTGGCTCATGCAGAACATTAAATGCCAGCATGCCAACCAATCGCAACAACTTGGAGCAGCTCTTAAGATTGTGTATAATGAATAACAGACTGCAGCTTGTGGGTTTAGGCACGGTCTAGAATCTTTTTGAAACCTTTTTTAAAAACATGTGAATTGCCTTTAAAGTCTCCTGTTTGACAACTATAACCATCTCGACATGGCAATACCGCAGTATCACATAGTATGTGGTTATCCAAACTAAGACAAGCTGCTCGACAAGATCACAAAGCAATGGCAAAGGGAGAATTTATATCTTCCCTTTGTATGCATTACAATATCGCCACTCAAAAGGAAATATATCTCTGTTCCAGGGTTAATTGCTCAATTTTCGAATTGTTTTTATTGTAAAGAAATTTTAATGTCCAGAAATAGCAGAAAAACAAAAAAAGATTTGCAATCTCCCTGTCAATATACTCCTTACCAGCACTAAAATAACTAAAAGTAATATTTGCTTTGAAATAAAAAAATACTTGAGCAAAAATCAAGCAGTCAATCAGGTAATTCACTCATTTGGCAAATGTCTTTTGAACATCTATCATTGCCTGAAAATATTTTGGGTTTTGAAAACATAGCAATAAACACATCAGACAAAGTCATTGTGCCCATGGGACAGGCACTTTAGTGCCAGAAATCAAAATAAACAAGCTAGCACAAAACAATTTTTACTATCTGGAATATGGTATAGGATGTAAAAAGAAAAAGAAAAGTACATGACTAGAGACGGATGGGAAGAGAGAGCTATCTTATAAAGAGTACTGAGAAAAGGCCCTTCAGAGGAGCTAATATCTGAGCAAAGACCTTATGTAAGTGAGGCAGGCAAACCAGGGAAGCTGGGAGTGGGAGAAACGAGAGGGAGAACCATGAGCACAAATTTCCTGATCAAAGACTGAGGTGGCTGGTTTAGCTCTCTTAGTCAGGGCTTTCTGAGAAGTGCATAATTCAGCTAAGATCCCAGTGGTGTGAAGGAGACAAACACATGGAGGTTCAGGGGAAGAAGAGTACTGTCAGAGGGAAATGGTTTGAAGGCTTTGAGGTAAGGAACAGGAAGAAGTTCAAGGTGACTGATGCACAGTGAATGCTGGGGAGAGGGATAGGAGCAAATTCAGAGAGGTAGACCGGCCCCCTCCTGTAAGGTCGCCATAATGATGAAGAAGAGGAGGATGCAGCTGAGTGTAACAAGCTGGGGAGTTTACGATTTCATTTACCCTTTGAAAAACAATCATTTTACCGCTATATTGACAACTGACTGTGGTGGTCAAGTGTAGAAACAGGGAGAATGATAGGAGGCTGCTGTAGTAATCAAGTCAAGAGATAATTCTGTCTTGGACTCTTGTGCTAACATTGGAGATGGTGACAAATGACTAGATCTGAATAGGCTTTGGAGGTAGAGCCAACAGTTCTTTTCTGATGGACTGAATGTGGACTGTGCGGTAAACAAAAGAATGAAACCTTGATTCCTCAGATTTATCCTGTGCAACTGAGTAGATGGTGGAGACATCAACTTAGATAGGAAGGATTAGGAAAATGTTGGATCAATCTTTCATGTCTTTTAATTTTATTTGTTGCTGGTTGTTTTGTACAGCAGCCTACTATGTAACCTTTTGTGTAACAGCATATTATTATTTCATAAAAAATTCTCTCATCATTCTGAGTTATTAATTTTAATGCCTTTAAAGTTTTCTGTTTGCAATATTAACTCTAATCCATTTGGTCTTGGTCATATTTAGGTTATTAAGTATGAAATCTCTGATTTCCTTAAGTACTAAGTTTGAGAGCTGATATCTCTGACATTTCACTTAGATACTTGTTTTATTTTTATTGTGAAGGTACATCCTCAGTCTTTCAAATGCATGTTTTGGTTTGTGATTGTCTTTCAAATATTTTTTAGAGCAATTTTTGTGAAACTATGGATAAGTCAAAAATTCATGTTGTTTTCTAATATGGGTTCTGTCTTGGACCAATGCAGTGCAGACAGCTTGAAACATCAACGAAGTGTTTGGGAAGGATGTGGCTAAGGAACTCACTGTACACCGATGGTTTGAGAAGTTTCTTTCTGGTGATTTTAATCTTGAAAATGAGCCAAGTGGGTGACCTGAGACTAAGGTGAATAATGATGAGCTGAAAGCTGTAGTGGAAGCGAATCCATCTCAACCTACATGTGAATTAGCAGCAAGGTTTATGTTTCTGTTCCAATAATATTGGATCATTTGAAATAAATGAGCAAGGCAAAGAAGCCAGATAGATGGATTCCACATGAATTAAATGAGCATCAGAAGAGAATCCTCTCGAAGCATGCATTTCTTTGCTGTCACGACATAAAGGCAAACCATTTCTATACGATACTGTGACGTGTGATGACAAATGGATTGTGACAATCGTAAGCTTTGGGAACAATGGCTGCATAAAGATGAAGTGCCTAAACACTGTCCCAAACCAAATATTCATCAAAAAAAGATAATGGTGTGTGTTTGGTAGTCCAGTGCTTGTATTATCCACTACTTGATGAAACCTCATCAGTTGACTACTGTGGATGTCTACTGCAACCAGTTAGATGAAATGATAAGGATGCTTGCAATTAAGCAGCTGAGACTGGTCCCTAGAGACAGGCCAATCCTCTTGCAAGACACCGCTCAACCACGTCGTACAAACATCGCTGCTCAAACTACAGAAGCTGAACTTGGAATGTCTCTGTCATCCACCGTATTTACCAGACCTTGCACGAATTCACTACCACTTCTTCCAGGCTTTGGGCCACTTCTTGCAAGGAAAAATATTCAATTCTCAACAAGCTGTGGAAAATGCCTTTGGTGATTTCATACCCACTAGCTCTCTAGGCTTCTTCACTGCTGCTATAAACAAGCTACTGTTAAGACAGCAAAATTGTGTTGATAGCTTAGGTACATACTTTAATGGTACTGCTTCTTGTTTGAGATATAACAAACTACACTTCTGACTTGAAATCAGACATTTCCTATGTAATAACCTAATAGAATGTGCTGTGTTTAGTACAATTTTGACTCAAATGTGTAGTGATTCTTGATTGAAGGATCTTCTAGGAATAGTGAGATTCTCTGTTGACGTGTTTATGAATTACACCAACAATGATTGTGAATGAGGAACCTTGCTTGAGGTTAAGATGGATCAATAGCTGATATCCTAGAAATGAGGATTCCTGGAATTTCCAAGCAACTTGACATACTGCCCTGAATTGTGTTAACAATTGTCCATACTTGATATTCCTACCTGTGGCCAGTTGCTTCTGCTGCTTATAACTTGATCTAATCATCCCAGGTTTTGTTTTGTTTTTCCCAACAACATTAGTTGTTTTCCCTGAGTCTGGCATAACCTACTGTGAACTGTCCAACTCTCAGCTTTTTGTTTGTTGTGACCTAAGCACAAATGTAGACCTTCTTCTATTGAATCTGTTTTGAGTATGTTGCTTTATAATGCAAACAAAAACAAAATTAAAACCCAAAGTTTTAACACTCTCCATCTATTCTCTATTCCCCCATTATCCTCCAGGCCATGCCAAAAAGGTCTTCTCTCTAAGTTGTAAGTTGCAACTGGAGTTATGACTGAAATACTGAGATTGCTCCACTCAATTGTCAAAAGCCTGTGCCAATATCTTTCTCATCCTTCCTTCTAGTCTTACAGTTGAAATTCAGGACATATGGATGTAGGCAATCTTGCCTCATCATTAGCACTCACTCAGATTTTTCCCTATTTGGTTATTTGGGACTTCTTAGAGAAGGAGCAGTAACACTTTGTCCCCTAGATCATTGTATAGGGGTGGTATATATGATATTTAAGAATCTCATGCTTGGGAAAATTTCTCCCTTCACATTTTTAAGTTGTAATCTCGATATATTCTTTTCTTCTTTGGGATAATTTTTAAATACATAGTCAGAATTCTTTCCTTGAGAGCTTTGAATTTGCTTTGGAAAACTCCCTCTGGAGTTTCATGACAAAATTGTTTCTGTGTTACCACAATTCTCAACATAATAAACTTTTCATCAGATAAAACTTATTTATTTATAACTATAAAATATATACTAATTACAAAATGCGTATAGAATATATTACATATTGTAATATATAACTCTAAAACATACATATACTAATTACAAAATGCTTAGAGATTATATACATACACACACATATATTCCACAATATCAATTATTTAGAAAATAAAAAGTACTGGAAATTCCAATAACCCAGTCACTTTTTTCCTTCCTTCTTTATTTTGTTCTGCTTATTTAATAGAAATGATAATTTGTCTCAGAATTAAATTAAAATATTAACAAATTAAAAATAAATTTTTCTGGAGTTTCATGTTAATATTTTAATTTATGCCTATTATGTGGTTCATGAGCATATGCAATTCTTACACATTTAAAATGTGATTACTGTTAGTTTAGCATTTATGTTTACAATTGAATTATGCCATGTGTATTTACTCTAATTTGTTTTTCTTGTCTTTATCTTCCTGTACCCTCTTTTCTCTTCTTCCAGCGAAATCAATATTAATAGTCTGGTACATATTACACCTGTAATTTTTCAAATCTTTTTTTAAAATGTTTACAGTACGGAAGCATACATTTCTCTGAAATTTGCTTTTCCTTGTAAAAATACATCACATCCCTAAATCTATATTGATACACACAATTCAATTTATTCTTTTTAATAGCTGCAGAATAATACATAGTACATATGCATATGCCTATGGATTTCATCCTTCCTTATTTATGACCAATCAGACAATGTTATAATAAATATCATTGCACAGATATGCTGATACATTCATTTCCAAGAATAGATTCCCAGATGTGGGTGGCTAGATCAAAGTGTAAGTGCATTGAAAATATATTACTAAATATTTCCTGATTATTTTTTCAGTCCATCCAACATCTCTCTACATCCCTACCAGCACTTAAAAATTTTTCACAACCTAATACAAAAGGTTATATCCCATTTGTTTCCTTTCGCCCTGAATATTAAAGGAAGCAGGATTTTCTTTGTTTAGTTTTCATTTGTAATTCTGTTTTGCAATTTTTTCCTTATATTTTTGTTCATTTATTTTGTTATGCTGGTTATATAAATGTTCTTTGTATATTTCTGTTATAAACATTTTGTCAATTGTATGTTTCATGTCAGCCAGACTTTTTTACCAAAAAGTTAAAATCATATATACTATTTATAACATGTTTTTGTTACTTACAATTATGACTATAATTTGTTAATTAAGGGTAATTAGATTTTTGGAAAATGCCATATTAAATGGTAGCATAATAATTGTTAACATAGCTTCACCATTGTTTATGTACATATTTGCCTTATATTGGCCATAAAGATTATTAAATCTTTTTACTATAAAAAATATGCCTGTCTTAAAGCATTTACTGTTTTATTCTTTATATTTTTAGTTTAGGATCCTAGAATGGGAATTAGTGGATTCAAAGGAATAAACATTTTAAGCCCCCTAATTGACATTTCTAATAAATATAAGTTATTAATATTTCTTTTCACTTTCCTCTTTTGTTGTGTTACCATTGGAAATAATTTAATTGGGAAATTAATATTTTAAAATATTATAGAACTTTAAAATATATTTATTTCACTTGATCTTTTCACAAAATTAAATATTCCTCTTTTGCTTCATGGATTACTTCCTCTATATTTCCAATGGCTATTATATTTATGTTACTTTTTCCCTTCTGAAGGATAACTCCCCATATACTAATTTTGTAAAAATGATACTTTATGCTTAATAAATCCTCAGCTTAGAAGGTTAAGGTTAAAAGAGAGATTTGCATTCACATATTGAATATTTAAGTGTATAAATTAAAGATAATTCTTCAAGGTAACTCGTATCACTATTAGAAATAATCTCATTTATAGGACACATGCTTTGGTTTGTTTCCTTCAGCTTTGAATTATAATTTGAATGCCAGGAAGACAAGAAAATAACTTTATTTCATACCCCCATCTTCTAGAATAGAACCTAGAGTAAATTAAACAATTTAAATTTTTTTGATAAATTCAGGAAATGAATGGATTTTTGACAACTTTATGAGTAAGAAACAGTAACTTGTTGAAGAGAATGATACTGTATTAATTAAAAACATTTATTTTCATTTTATTCAGGAAATGTTCACATTCTTTGCATATTTTTTCATTTGACATTTATCACTTTCTTATTTATTTTTATAAATTAATTAATAAGACTTTAATAGACTGGTGGAAAAAATATTCATTTCCTTATTAAACTCCTTTTTACTTGTGAAATATTCCTTGAAGAGAAAAAAAAAAATTCTCAGGATTCATTGAAAACAGAAAAGACTCCATAAGACTGGAGCTAGCAAAATTGCAACTGTGACTTTTGAAGAAGAAAAATATTTATATTTTGAAAACCAGAGGGTTTCACATCAATTTCAGGCACGAATTCAGAATTGGTAGTTACAGGGATGAGTTGACAGCAACTAGAAAAGAAAGCAGTAATCACTACCACAGTTTGACTAAGAATAAGCCTTGTTAGACTAAATTCATTTTCCTTTTTGACAAGCTTACTAGACTAGAAAATCAGAAAAATGCAGTAGTCAAGAAATATCCAGATTTCAATAAGATACTTAAAATTTTCTCATGATATCTTTATGAATAACGTGGAGAAGTAAGAGTTGAATGGTTACACAAGTAGGTGAATTTGTATCTGATTGAACAACTATACTCAGAGGCTTCCAATTAATGGGTCCTGCTGATCTTAAGTATTATCTTCCATCCTGTGCCTTAAAATATTTTATCCAGTGACTTAAATAAGGATCTTTAATGCATATTAATGAAATTTATGAATGATATAAAGCTGAAATAGAAGGGAAAATTAAACCAGAATTTATAAAAAATCAAGTCAAACAAGCATCAAGAAAATGTCAATCCCAACTCAAGTTACATGAACAGAAAGATAATATTTACAATCAATGCTGTGCTATTTCTGAATCTCTTCTCATTAGATCCCCTAAGAACTGTGTTCAGTTCTGAGCTATAAAATTAAAAAAATGAAAAATAAGTAAATACAACTACTAATAACAACGGCAATAATAATAAGCCAGATTAGAAAAGAGGATCAAGTTACTACAGGGAAATAAAAATCAAATCATCTAATAAAGACAGGCTGAAGGATAAAACACTCAGGAAAAACATTTTAGTTTTTTCACACTTTTTTATGGAAAGAGATAAGAACTCCTTGAAACTCTAAAAAAGGGAGAACCAGAGTGAGTGGGTTTAAATGAGAGACATTTCTGTTGTATATAATACCATTTTAATGTTCATAACTCCATAAAGATGGTAAGAGTAACTTCTGAGAGGTGTTCAAAGCAGAGACTGTAAAATCAAGATAGCAGAAATGTTATTATGCAATGCAGACATTTGTTGAGTTTTGGACTATCCGTCTGTTGCAAAATTCACTACTACCATGAGTCATACATCAAGTCAATCCAATGTGTCTTTTTTAAACATAAAATTATTATATAATCCCCTGATTAAAAGTTGAACATTGTTAGAGAACAATTTTTGCAATAAAGCTAAGGTGATTTTCAATTCAATTTAAGGAAATTTAAATATTTGTTTTTTTCATGTATTTACTGCTAGAATCATTAAACCTAAGAGTCCACTGCTATGAAGATATTTACACAGAGGCTTCTATTTTGGCTAAAGAAGAGGAGGAGGAGATACATGCAGTGAGACCAAAAGGATGAGGAAGAGATTATAATTTGTGCCCTCCTTCTCATATCTAATTCAGCTACAGGGATTGTTGGTACTCCACGATGGAAGTAGCCAGAAGTTAAAGGAAATGTTTTTATAAAATATATATTTTTAATTGAGGTATAATTTACATACAATAGAATAGACCCTTTATATTATATAGTTCTGTGAGTTTTTAATAATGTATAAATTGGACAGCCACAACCGTAATTGGGATGTAGTTACATAAACCCCCCAAAAGTCCTTTACAGCCATTTATACACAGTTCTTTTCTCACCCAAAGATCCTGGGGAATATTTCTATTCTCTGTTTCTATAGTTTTACCTTTTCTAGAATGTCATATAAATTGAATCATACCAGATGTAGCCTTTGAGTCTGGTTTCTTCATGAAGGTCATTTTAATGATAGAAAAGTAATGTCTATTAAATTCTGGCTTGTTTTGGGCTGCAATGAGATGCCACAATCAGAGCAGATATGATAAAAGATAAGTTGATATAATAACATTGGAGACTTGGGGGAAAAGCAACAAGACATAGATGTGTAAAATCAGAGCCGAACAAATGTGAAACACCCTCCGAGGAGTCTCAGTAGTACCAAGAGAGAGTTTTCAGTGGGCTGAGATCCTGCAGTGGTGCAGGTAGACAGTAACGGCTCCACAGAATTTCCATATTAACACAAACCTGACCAACTTCATTTTTATCTCTTGGTTAATGAGCCGTGTGATCTTTAGGCTATAAAACCATATCAAAATCGGTTAAAATAAATACATCAACACAAAACTTACAAAGTAACTACTTTATCAACTGGGATGTTGAAAATAATGCTGACAATCTGAGAAAGATATAAATATACCACATTTGTTCCAAAACTCAAGATGAAGAAGAGCTTAAAGAAAGAAAGCAAGAACTATATGTGGCTATGATTCAGATAGAAATAGATTAGTGGAAGGAAGTTGTTAAGTAAATGATTCTAATCTAAGAAATGCCATCAGACTTCTTTTTTAACCGTGGTCATTGGTCAGGTTCATTCTACTGGATTTCAAGACACTTGATAAATTCAAGGATAAGCTGAGATCATGTAGTTATTCACAGTGATGTAAATAGAAAAGTTTACTCAGAAAAAAAAAGCTAGTCAAACTTCTAAAATGCTCAATCAGAGATTTTTTTTTTCAAATATACTAAATAGCAATAATTTTTTTTTCCTTAAAGAGACACCATGCAGAATTGAAGATATTTTTATGACATTAGTGGCAAGGTTGGTTAATAGCTCAATGTTGCTCAGTCATAAATCTTACATACAGTAGCTCCTCTATAAATATTTGTTAGATGAATGATGAAACAAATTATTTTCAGTTTTCGTATGAATAGACATTAAATCTGTGAAATGACTAAGATTTTCCACCAAGAGCCTTGGCCTTACTTCAGAAAAGAATTTCTTGGCTAGATAATTAAGAAAATTCACCCCAAAGTAGCTATAGATCTAGTCTGAAGCACAATGCCCTTTTCTTAGTAAAGCACTATGATTTTACATAGCCCTTTGAGGGCAAGAGAGGGGTAGGTGGATTAGCAAGAGGAGGAGGAGGACATGACTTGTGCATTAGGAAAAGTGGATCATTCGTTCACTCCACATACGTGTCCCCATGCTTCTCCCTTTCAGTCTTTATTGTGACTACTATATAGATTCACTTGCTACAGTTGGTATTTAGACACAAACTCGCCCGACATGCACGGTGTTCTCAGTGCCATTTCAGCCTTCTTACCAGAGTTCTAAGGGAACTGCAAAAGAGGTTCCTTATCGTGGCAAACAACCATCCTTCTGTCCAAATGCTGTTAAAAGTTTACCCATAGGGAGATGTTGCTCAGGGAAATTGGTTCTTAGTTGCTTCTGTGTCTGGATGAGACTCCTTCCCATAGCTCTTCACAAGAATTAAAATCAGTGGAGTGCCATATGCCGAGTAATTCACTGCACCATGTCTGCTGTGTGTTAACTAACCTAAGATACGTCACTCTTCAGTCAAAGCTCTTTTCAACAAATTTGGGTATCTTTCAGTGGCTAGAGATAGATGAGCGTTTTATTTTCTATCCCAACAATGAAAAAGTATACTACAATAAATATAAATATTTGGAAAGTTCCTGCTTAACAGCAACATTTATTCCAAAAGGTGCATAAAACAGTCTCAAAATCTTTTCTGAAATTTTGAAGCTTCCTTCTCATTCCTAGATACTTTCATGGGGTCCTTAAATGAAAGATCAGAGACATTAACACTCCCAGAACAGGCAACGTGGCCTCATAGTAAGGACAGGACAAAAGGTGCTCTACTTACCACCAATGGGACTGACATCTCGAAATCTGAAATCAGAGAATTAAATGGTTATGCAAGGTCAGGAAGACTGTATAATACTCTTAACCAATCTAACACTCATTCACAATAAATTCTCAACTTGATAAAGATATTAAAAACATACAACTAGCAACATAATTAACAGTGAAAGTTTAAATGCTATCCCCCTAAAATTTGGAACAAGGAAAAGATGTCACCTCTCAACACTCTTATTCAACATAATCCTGAGGTTGTAGTCACTGAAATAAGGCCAGAAAAAGAAATGAAAGTCATACTGACTGGAAAGAAAGAAATAAAACTATCTCTATCGTTACAGACAACATCATTGTTGATGTAGAAAGCCACAAGGAATCCACAAAAAAACACTCACAGAACAAGCAAGATCACAGAATACAAAATGAATTTCCAAAAAATCGACCACATTTCTATGTACTCGAGAGCATAAGAAAAACAGCAATTAAAAGCACAAAACCATTTACAATTGCTCCAAATACAATGATAAATGTAGGTATACTTTAATGAATTATATGTATGATATGTATAATAAAATTACAAAATGCTGATGAAAGAAATCAAAGAAAAATAAATAGAGAGATATAGCATGTTCATGGACTAGGAGACTCAACATAATAAAGATTCTCCCCAAATGGATCCATTGGTTTAACGCAAACGCTAAAAAAAAGTCTACAAAGACTTCTGTAGGCATAGACAAATCTAAAATTTACATGAAGAATTAAAGGTACTGGAGTAGCTCTAATAATCTTGAAATATGAATAAAATGGAGCAATCCCTTTACTCAATTAAGGCCTCCTTTATAGCTATAGTAATCAAGACATTGTGCTCTGAAAGAAGAATAAACACATAAATCCATATAACAGAATACAAATCCCAGAAACAGGCCCACACAAATATCCTCAACTGATTTTTTGACAAAGGTAAAAATTCAATGAAGAAAAGTTTGCTTTTTCAACAAATGGTCCTGGGGCAGCCACATATGGGCATACATAGCCAAAAAAGTCAACCTTGACTTTTAACCTCACAACTTTTTTTTTTTTAATTTCAAAGTATTATAAGGGATACAAATGTTTTTGGTCACAAGGATCACTTTTGTAATCTTGAGCCAGGGTTATAACTGTGCCCGTCACCCACATAGTGTTCACTGTACCCATTAGGTACATTTTTTCCCATCCCCTCTTCCTCCACCCCCTGGATTGATCTCCATTGACTTATTCATCCCTCTGAGCACATATGCACTCATCAGTTAGGTCCAATTTAATAGTGAGTACACGTGGTTAAATGTTACAACTTTAAAAAACTCAAAATGGATCATATTTTTAAATGTGAAAAATAAAACCATAAAGCTTTTAGAAAAAAAGAAAGTCTTCAGGATTTTTCAGCAAAGTTCTTTGAGACTTGGCACAAAATTGGATCTGATCAAAATTAAAATCTTTTGTTCTGCAAAAGCTCATAACAACCTGAAAACACAAGCTTTAAATTGGGAGAAAATATTTTCACCTATAAATCTGACAACTGACTAGTATATGGAATATATAAAGAATTCTCAAAATTCAATAATTCAAAAAAATCCCATAAGAAAATAGGTAAAAGACATGAACATATATTTCACTGAAGATGATATACAGATGGCAAAGAAGCACCTGAAAAGATGTTCAACTTTATTAGCCATCAGAGAAATGCAAATTAAAACCACAATGAACAATTGGTACAAACTGACCAGAAGGGACAAAATAAAAAATAGTGACAACACCAAATGTCGAGGATGCAGAGAAACTGGATCACTCCTGCCTTGCTGGTGGGAATAAAAGTGTTACAACCACTCTGGAAAATAATATGGCAGTTTCTTCAAAAATTAAACATGTAACTGTAAACATATGACCCAGCAATTACACTCTGTCACTTGTCTCTAAGAAATGGAAATTTATGCTCACACAAAAACCTGTACATGAATATTCATAGCAGCTTTATTTGTAATAGCCCAAAACTATAAATAGCCTGGAAGTCCTTCAACATATGAAAGGTTAAACAAAGTCTGGTATACCCACTCCATAGAGTACTACTCAGCAATAAAAAGGAACAAACTATTGATGCATGCCGCATGCAAAGACTTTGATGAATCTCCAGGGATTATTCTGAGTGGGGGAAAAAAAGCCAATCTGTAAAGCTTATACTGTATGATTCCATTTATATAACATATTTAAATGACAAAGTATTAAGAATTGGAGAACATATTAGCAGTTTTCAATGGTTAGGCCAGAGATGGGGTGCAGGATGGAGGGAGGTTATAAAAGGGCAATAGGAAAGATTCTTGGGGGTGACAAAACAGTTCAGTTTCTTGACTGTGGCAGGAAATGCACAAACATAGACTTATTATATATTTGTATAGAATTTATATATAGCCACACAAAAATAAGTACAAGTAAAGCTGAGGAAATATGGATACGATGGGTGGATTATGTTGATGTTAATATTGTGGTTTTGACATTGTATTAGAGTTTTGCAAAATGTTAACATTGGTGTAAATCAAGTGCAGAGTCTGCTTTATTCGTTATAACTAATACAATCTAGAATTGCACCAACAAAAAATGCCAATTCAACATAAAAGTCAATTGCAACAGAGAAAATGAAACAATCCCACACAAAAAGGCTGGAAATCAGGAGGACATTCCCTAGTCTTCCAAGGATCAAGCATCTTTCATGGACTTCAGGGTATTGTGGATCTCAAAATAACAATGCATAAAAGGTAGGAACGACTGAGTTTTATAATATTATCACAATGAAATATTTGTTTCTGTTTTATAAGTGAGAACTTAGTAGGATGTGGTATTTATACATTTTGTTTTTTCTCCTTTTAATGCCCTTTCTTTTTATTGAAACATCTTACTTAAGTCCGCCAGTCCTGTGTTCCTACCCCACAAAACACAGAACTCCTTCCCACCCAATCCTCATCCTATTTCCTATGTATGCCTTGTACACCTGAGTGCTGCAGACTTCTGTGAGAGAGGAAAGGGA
>RJWJ010040768.1:0-13825 GCA_004363605.1 Indri indri
AAAGGGAATCTTCTTAGTGGGGTTCCATAATCATAACAGATGCGAAAGAGCCCCAGGGCACTGTTGAAAGGTTCAGCTTAAAGTCATAAGGCCATTACTGACTCTGAATAGATGGGATAACATTATAATTTTGGAGGAGAATCACCTCCCTCTGAAACTGAATAACATTTATTGGATCTACTTAAAATTGGTCTGTAATCCCAGGTCATTTATTTTCTTTTGGTCCCACATTTACTAAAAATAACATAGGAAAATTAATGTTAATTTCTTCAGTTAGTACTTAGGATTCTGCTATGAATAAATTAAAAATATGACAGTATCACATTTTGTTAAGTCACTAAAAGGATGCATGTCTATGTATTTGTGCCATTTGTGCCATTGTAAGAAATAGAGGATTAGAAAATTACAGAAAAATATCAACAAGTAGACAAATCTGGATTCTGGTCTCTACTTAACCATTTACTAATGTTGTCTTGGGAGAAACTTTATTTTTTTATCTAGTGTATTAATGACAGATGACCTTGTAGAATCCTTTTGACTCATTCATCCATTAGTCATTGTTTATCCATTCAGCAAACATGGTAGAGCGGTTATGTTTAGTATCGTACAGACCAGTGAGGATACTAGACATAAGATGATTCTACTGTGCTATAGTCCTCTGCCAACAAAGAATCTCAGAGTGTTGTTCTTGATGAGAACATGATTAGACAGAAAATACATTTATTTTGACATCATCACCAATTTCACTAACTTCTCTTGTAAAATAAGAACAGAGAGGAGCAACATGGCCAAATGAACACCTCTAGCAATTGTCCATTTGCACGAACACCAAATTCAACAACTATCCACATAAGGAAGCACCTTCAGATGAACCAAAAATCAGATGAGTGAGCACAGTTCCTAGTTTTAGCATTATATCGAGGAAAGAAGCACTGAGGAGGGCAGAAAAGACAGTCTTGCATTGCCTACACTGACCCTCCTCCATCCCCAGCAGTGCCAGAGCCCCAAGTGGAAAGAGAATTGTGTGCACAGGAGGGAGAGCGAAGTGACTGTGGGACTCTACATTGGAACTCAGGTCTTCCCTGTCACAGGGGAAAACAGCACAGTGCAGAACTCTGCAGGTGCCCATGCAGGGAGCATTTAGATTAGCCTGGCCAGAGGGAAATCCTCTGCCGTGAAACCTGAGTTCAAGCTTGGCCGCCACTAGCTGAAAAAAGGGGCCCGGGGCCTAGAATAAATCTTTAATGCAGTCAGGCCACAAAAGCTGCAGTACTTGGGCAATTCTTGCAGCTGTGCTATTTCAGAGCCAGTGGTCCTGGGAGGCACATGACCCCATGAGACACCAGCAGTGGCAGCCAAGACAATGCCTGTGTCACCTTCCCAAATTCCAGACAATATAGCTCAGGGAGAATCTTACTCCACTTGGGGAAAGGAAAGGGAAGAGTTCAAAGGACTTTTGCAACTTGGGTACCAGCTAAGGCACAGTAAAATAAAGTACCAAGGAGACTCCCAAAGCCCCTGAATCCAGGCCTTAGCCCCTAGGTGGCATTTCTAGACATACCATGGGCTGGAAGGAAACACGCTGCCCTGAAGGGAAAGCCCCAGTCCTGGCAAGATTCACCTCCTGCTGATTAAAGAGCCCTTGGACTTTAAATAAATATCAGAGGTAGCCAAGCAGAAGTCACCATAGGCTTCGGATGAGAATGGGCTGGCTTCAGGTGTGAAATGGCACCTGTAGACACAAGGGATTACCCATGTCATGCCTCCCAAAACTCTAGCAGCTCAGCACAGAGAGTGAGGGAAGAGAGTAAGAGACTTTGCCTGGTAATCCAGGGAATTCTCCCATGTCTTACCCAAGTCCACCAAGGCAGAACCACCATGAGTCTATACGAATCACAGCATTATGGGCTTGCCCCCCCCCCGCCCCCCAGTGCTCATAAGGCTGCAGTGAACAACGATTTAAATTACAACACTCAATTCCCACTGAGTATCTGGAAAGCCTTCTCAAGAAGGATGGGTTCCAACAAGCTCAGACAGCAAATATTAAAATAAACACCTAAATCTTCAATGACCAGGCACTGACAAATATCCATAAGCACCAAGAACATCCAGGAAAACATGACCTCACCAAATGAAGTAAATAAGGTACTAGTGACTAATCCCAGAGTGATGGAGATATGTGACATTTCAGATAAAGAATTCAAAATAGCTGTCTTGAGGAAGCTCAGTGAATCTCAACACAACAAAGAGAAAGAATTCAGGAGCATATCAGAGAAATTTGACAAAGAGATCAAAATAATAAAAAAAAATTAAGCAGAAATTCTAGAGCCTAAGAATTCAATTTAAAAACTGAGAAATGCATCAGAGTCTCTCAACAGGAGAAGTGATCAAGCGGAAAAAAGAATTAGTGAGTTTGAAGACAGGCAATTTGAAAAAACACAGACAGAAGAGAATAAAGAAGAAAGAATAAAAAAGAATGAAGCACAACTACAACATCAAGAAAATAATACAAAAAGGGCAAATCTAAGTTATTGGTCTTAAAGAGGAGATAAAGAGAGACACTTGGGTAGAAAGTTTATTCAAAGAAATAATAACAGAGAACTTTTCAAACCTAGAGAAAGATATCAAAATTCAGGTACAAGAAGGTCAGAGAAGCAGATTTAACCCAAACAAGACTACATCAAGGCACTTAACAATCAAGCTCCCAAAGGTCATGGATAAAGAAAAGATACTAATGGAAGCAAGAAAAAAAGAAAAAAATAATATATAAAGGAGCTCCAATATGCCTAGAAAAAGACTTCTCAGTGAAAATCTTACAATCCAGGAGAGAATGGCATGACATATTCATAATTCCGAAGGAAAAAAACCTTAACCCTAGAATATTATGTGCTGTAAAAATATCCTTCAAACATGAAGAAGAAATAAAGACTTTCCCAGACAAACAAAAGCTGAGGGATTTTATCAATGCCAGACCTGTCCTACAAGAAATGTTAAAAAGAGTTCTTCAATAGGAAAGAAAAGGACATTAATTAACAATAAGGAACCATCTGAAGGTATGCAACCCACTGATAACAGTAAGTACACAAATATAGAATATTCTACTGCTGTAATGGTAGTGTATAAACCACTTATGTCTTGAGTAGGAAGACTACAAGACAAACCTATCAAAAATAACCACAAAAACTTTTTGAGAGACAGATAGTATAAAAACATATGGATGCAAACAACAAAAAGTTAAAAAGTGGTAAGGATTGAGTTAAAGGGTAGAATTTCTGTTAGATTTCCCTTTGATTGTTTATTTGTTTGTTTGTATGCAGAGTCATCTTGTGTTTAAAATAATTGGTTATAAAATGTTTTTTGCAAGCCTCATGGTAACCTCAAATCACAAAACCTACAACAGATGCACAAAAGATAAAAAGCAAGAAATTAAAACACACTACCAGAGAAAACCACTTTTAACAAAGACAGAAGAAAGAAAGACAGGACCACAAAACAATGAGGAATCGAACAACAATATGGCAGTAGTAAGTCCTTACCTATCAATGATAACATTGAATGTCAACAGACTAAACTCTAATCAAAAGACACAGAATGGCTGAATGGATAAAAAGATAAGACCCAACTATTAATATGTGTTGTCTGCAAGAAACACACTTCACCTAGGAAGCATACATAGACTGAGAATAAAGGAATGAAAAAAGATATTTCATTGAAATAAAAAATTAAAAAAGAACAGGAGCATAAAAGCTATACTTCTACCAGATAAAATAGATTTCAAGACAAAAACTGTAAAAAGAAACAAAGAAGGTCATTATATTATAATAAAGGGGTTGACTCAGCAAGAGGATATAATGATTCTAAATATATATGCACCTAACACTGGAGCACCTAGATATATAAAGCAAATATTATCGGAGCCAAAGAGAGAGATGGATCCTAATACAATAATTTCTGGAGACTTCAACATTCTACTTTGAGCATTGGACATATCATCCAGACAGAAAATTAACAAAGAAACATTGAACTTAATCTGCGCTATAGACAAAATGGACCTAATAGATACATGTACTATGCTTCATCCAACAGCTGCAGAATACACATTCTTCTCCTGAGCTCATGGATCATTCTGAAGCATAGATCATATGTTAGACCACAAGACAAGTCTTAAAAATTTCAAAAAATTTGAAATCATATAAAGTATTTTCTTTGAGCACAATAGAATAAAACCAGAAATCAATAACAAGAGGAATCTTGGAAACTATATAAACACATGGAAATTAAATAATGTGTTCTTGAGTTGCCACTGGGGCAATGAAGAGATTAAGAATGAAATTTAAAAATTTCTCAAAACAAGTGAAAACAACATATCAAAACCTATGGGATACAGAAAAAACAGTAGTAAGAAGAAAGTTTATAACAATAAACATTTACATGAAAAAAGTAGAAAAGCTTCAAATAAACAACCTAAGGATGCATCTCAAAGGACTAGAAAAACAAGGCCAAACCAAACCAAAATGAGTTGACCAAAAGAAATAATAAAGATCAGTGCAGAAATAAATGAAATGGACACACAAAAAAATACAAAAGATCAATGAAATGAAAAGTTGGTTTTTTTTGGAAAGATAAACAAAATTGACATACCTTTAGCCAGATTAGGAAAAAAAGAGAGAACGCCCAAATAAATAAAATCAGAGATGAAAAAATAGATACTACAGCAGACACAGCAGAAATTCAAATGATCATTAGAGATTACTATGAGCAGCTATTTTCCAATAAACTGGAAAACCTAGAAGAAATGAAAAATTCCTAGACACATATAACCTACCAAGATTGAACCAGATAACCTGAATAAACTAATAAAAAGTAATGAGACAGAATCAGTAATAAAAAATCTCCCATCAAAGAAAAGCTCAAGACCTGATGACTTCACTGCTGAATTCTTCTAAGCATTCAAAGAAGAACTAATACCATTCCTTCTTAAACTATTCCAAAAATTTGAGGAGGAAGGAATACTCCCAAATCATTTTACAAAACCTTATCATCCTCATATCAAAACCAAAGACACAATGAAAAAGAAAACCATAGGCCAATATCTCTGATGAACATAGATATAAAAATCCTCAACAAAATACTAGCAAACTGAAATCAACAACACATTAAAAAGATTATTCATCATGATCAAGTAGGATTCATCCAAGGGATACAAAGATGGTTCAATACACATAAATCAATAAATGTGACATATCACATCAACAGAATGAAGGACAAAAGCCTTATGATCAATTGATGTTGAAAAAGCATTTGATAAAATTAAAATCCCTTCATGATAAAAACTCTCAAAAAACTAGGTATAGTAGGAACTTACGTCAACACTGTTAAAGCCATATATGACAGACCCACAGCTAGTACCATATTGAATGGAGAAAAACTGACAGCCTTCCTTCTGAGATCTGGAATAAGACAAGGATGCCCACTTTCACTACTGTTATTCAACATAGTACTGAAAGTTTTACCTAGAGCAATCAAATGAGAGAAAGAAAGGGCATTGAAATTAGAAAGGAAGCCAAATTATCCCTGTTTCCAAAAGATACGATCTTATATCTAGAGAAATCTAAGGACTCCACAAAAAAAACACGATTGTAACTGATAAATTCAGTAAATTTACAGGAAACAAAATCAACATACAAAGATCAGTAGCATTTCTATATGCCAACAGTGAACAATCTGAAAAAGAAACCAAGAGAGTAACTCCATTTACAGTAGCTACAAATAAAATAAAATATCTGGGAATAAACTTAACCAAAGAAGTCAAAGATCTCTATAATGAAAACTGTAAAATATTGATGAAAGAATTGAAGAGGACAAAAAAAAAAAAAAAAAAAAATGGAAAGATATTCCGTGCTCATGGGGTGGAAGGATTAATGTTGTTAAAATGTCCATACTACCCAAAGCAATCTACAGATTCAATGAATTCTCCATCAAAATACCAATGACAAAATTCCAATGATACTGGCTTAACAACATACGCATAGATCAATGAAACAAAATGGAGAACCCAGAAATAAACCCACAGATCTATAGTGAATTTATCTTTGATAAATCTGCCATGAACATACACCAGAAAAAAGATAATCTCTTCAATAAATGGTGCTGGGAAAACTGGATATCTATGTGCAGAAGGACGAAACTAGACCCTTTTTGCTCACCATGTGCAAAAATCAAATCAAAATGGATTAAAAGCTTAAATCTAAGACCTGAAACTGTGAAACTACTCAAACAAAACATTGGGAAAACACTTCAGGACATTGGTCTGAGCATGGACTTCTTGAGTAATTCTCCCAAAGTACAGTTGGACCAAAGCAAAATTGGACAAATGGGATCACATCAAGACAAAAATCTTCTGCACAGCAAAGGAAATAGTCAACAAAGTGAAGAGACACCCAACTGAATGGGAGAAAATATTTGTAAACTACCCACCTGACAAAGGATTCATAACTATAATATATTAATATACAGAACTTCAACTATTCAATAGGAAAAAAAATCAAATAATCCAACTAAAAAATGGCAAATGATCTGAATACACATTCCTTAAAAGGAGACATACAAATGGCCAATAGGTATATTAAACATGGTCAACATCCTTAGTCATCAGAGAAATGCAAATCAAAACTACAGTGAGATATCATCTCACCCCAGTCAAAATGGCTTTTATCAAAAAGACAGGCAGTAATGAATGCCGGCAAGGATGTGGAGAAAGGGGAATCCTTGTGCACTGTTTTCGGGAACGTAAATTAGCAAAACCACTATGGAGAACAATATGGAGTTTTCTCAAAAATATTGAAACTAGAAGTACCATCTGACCCAGCAATCCCACCACTGGGTATAAATCTGAAAGAAGGGAATTCAGTATATCAGAAAGATATCTGCACTCCCATGTTTATTAGAGCACTATTTACAACAATCAAGATTTGTTATCAACCTAAGTATCCATCAATAGATGAATGGATAAAGAAATTGTAGTACGCAATGGAATATTACACACTCACAAAAAGAATAAAATCTTGCCATTTGCAACAACATGGCAGAAGTGGAGAACATTATGTTAAGTAAAATAAGCCAAGCACAGAAAGACAAATCTCACATGTTCTCATTCATATGTCGGAGCTAAATATTAAAACAATCAATCTCATAGAGACAGAGAGTAGAAAGACAGTTACCAGAGACTGGGAAGGGTAGTGGAGAGAGGAGGATAAGGTGAGGATGGTTAATAGGTGCAAAAATGTAGTTAGATAGAATGAACATTTGGTAGCACAAAAAAGTGACTATAATCAACAAGTTAGTGTATACTTTAAAATAACTAAAAGATTAAAATTGGGATGTTCCTAACACAAAGTAATGATAAATGCCTGAGGTAATGGATACCCCAATTATGCTGATTTGATTAATTCACATTGCATGCCTGTATCAAAACATCACATATACCCTACAAATATACATAACTATTATATACTTATAATAATTAAAACTAAAAAATTAAAAATGAAATGAAATAAGGACAAATGCACTTTAATCCACTTGGATATATTTAGAAATATTTTTCCAGGTAGGTAAATTACCTATATTTACACTGCCTGAATAATAATGACTAATAGTTATTTTTGGTTTATTATATTCTGAACATACCTGTTTAAGTGCCTTACATGCATTATCTCATTTAATCCTCATAATAGTTTACAAAGGAAGTAATATTTTTATCCCCATTTCATGGATTACTTCGCAAAGATAAATTCAAAGAGATTTTGTAGCTTCCCCAACCAGTAAAGATTTGCACGTAGGTCTATCTGACTCTGAAGCCTAGTTTCTTGAAGGTGAATATAAAAGATTTTCAAACTTGCTGCATTCTCAGCAAAACCTGCTCCAATGTTTACACATATTCATGTTAGTGTCCAAAGCATAAATTTAGAAGGCATAGAATTTCAGAATTGGAAGAGATTTTAGAAACCAGGTAGTCCAATCCATTCATTTGTAATTAACATGTAGACCTCAAAATTAGGAGTCAAAATACATATTGAATGAAAAACTGAAAGAAATAAGGAAAACAGTTGAATGAGGAAAAGGAAGTGAGTAATCTTACATTATCCATTTTGTATTTCTAGTACTTAATACGATCCTTGACAAATAGTGAAAACTCGATATATGTTTGGTCAATTGAACTACATTATATGTTACAGGTTTTTTAAACTAGAGTCTTTCAAAGGTCGAGAGAGGTAAAGGACATTTTTATCTGGTTAAGGCTTACAATATACTAAAAATGAAGAAATGATAAAATTGTGATATATTTCAAACGGTCAATCCTGTTAATTGATCTTTGTAATTATACTATAACTTCATTTGGATATAAGCCTAAAGTGTGGATTATAGCCAATGTGTTACAATGAAATACTGCAAGATTCTATCTCATGTAAGCCTTCAACAACTCTATGGTCTTGGTATATGATTATCCCCATTTACAAAAAAACAGAGTTTAGGCAATGTCTACCATGTTCACACACTTGAAAGTGATGCAACACTTTATATTCTATCTCCTCAGACTTTTAAAAATCCAAAAGAGTGCTTATATAAGATTTTAAAAAATTAACAAATATAAAAACACTCTAATTTCAGAGACATTAAATTATTAAATTGTCAGTATAGTAAACCAATGAAATTTGAAGTAAAAATTAAAACAAAAATTTTCTCCCATGGAGTATTCTAGGCATATTTCTAGGCATATTTAGAAACAGTGTAAGTACCATTCTTTTAAAATACTCTTTCTAGAAATAGTACTAAGTTATGTGTGGATGCTTAGAGGTTCCTCATGTGCTGATTACCAGGATGCATGTTAGATTTTTCAGGAATTAGATTTGATATTATCTCCTTATTATGCAAAAGCATGGAAAATATTTAATTAAAATTTAATTAAAATCTCCATGATGTTTCAACCCCATGGAGTCCGTTTTTCAACAACAAGCAGCAAAGAAAATCTCTAGGACAAATTGTTTTTGAAAAATGGTATATAAGAAATCACTTTCCTCAGCACCTTTCGAACAGATCTTGCATCTTCACATTTTTTCTAATTTGCATCAGGCTATAAAGTGACAGATTAATACTAAAACTGGTGATTATCAATTATAAATAAATATATAGGTTTAGATCAATTACTGATGCTTCACTTCTTCTAGAGCTTTTACATATCATTTCAAAATATGAGAAAATTCTTATAGTGATATGCCTGCCACATAGTAGGCTTCCAGTAAATATTTATTTAATAAAATTAATAAATATTACATGTGCATATATTAAAAAGTCTGGGACCATGATGCAATGTTTTTCCTAAAATATTTATAGTAAGATATAAGATACGTGAACTATTAGTTGTCATTGTGGTTAAAATAATTTTGTTTATATAGAAATAATTTATGTAATAGAATATGTTTGAGTAAGAATTGGTCTACATGGAGGAAAAAAATCCTTGACTGTGGCCTTATTCTCTAACTTCTAGGAAGTTAGTCCATTCTTCCCATATAGTTTTAACTCACATCATAAAACAAGAGTTCATAACAAAAACATTCATACTTGGCAATAAAAAGAAATGAACTGCTGATACATGCAACATTACATAGGAACCTCAAAAACCATGTGGAGGGAAAGAAGCCAGACACAATAGAGGGTATACTTCATGATACCACTCATATAAAGTTCCGGAACAGGAAGGAGTCACTAAGATATGGTAACAGAAATCGGAACAGTCTTTCCTGGATGGTGTGTGGCGGGGGTGGCTACAATTCAGGGAATGGTGGAACGGAACACAAGAAGCCCTACGGTGATGAAGTGTTCTATGTTTTGATAGGAATATAGGTTACAAGGGTGTATGTATATTTCAAAACTATTAAACTGTATGCTTATGATCTGTGCATTTTACTGTAGATAAACAATATTTCATGTCTTAAAAAATTACTAAGCGTATGTAGCAGATGTAATTCATCCTAAGATTAGTCCTCCAAATATGATGTTGCTGCTTCACAGTTTTTGGAATTCCTCTTTTGGAACTGCATGCAGAGATGACAACATATTTCTTTGATATCAATGGCATAAAATCTTCTAAAGGTGAAATTAACATTTGAAAATACTCAGCATTGTTCAGGGTCAAGTGTGTACATCATAAGTGATTAAGGTGGAACATAATATTTTTGCTTATCATGCTGGAGTAGTGACTAGTTTAATGAGACTGATTTTTCTTACAAACTGATTACTCACCCACAAATATAAACACAAACAATTTACTCGCAAACTGATTGGTTTGGTAAATCCAATTTAAACATTTCAAAAACTTCTTGGTTAAATGTGGAATCCCTGAAATAAGCGTCAAAGCTGCCCTATGTCCTTCTTTAAAGGGAGCAACCTTAATCGCACGTGGAAGGGATGGTAGAATATAATTGCATGGATAAGGTAATTATACCTGTTTTGCGATGCACACATATATGCACATCATTATGCTTTAAAATAAGATACATACCAGAACAGAAATACCTTATATTTTTTCTTCATATATGACATCTACAAGGCACAAATATTCTCAGATAAAATTTTAATTTGCAATCATTTAATCCGTGCTAACAGAAATACGGTCTTCTCTCTTTATCAAATTTTACTTAGTATCTAATAAGTGTAATGCAGTGATCACATTTGTCTTCCTATTTACTCCTCCTCAATAAAATTACAACAGGATAGAATGAATCTTTAACTCACCAAATGGGACAGTAGTTTCTACTATCATGTTCTTATTTTATTCCATTATTGGGTTGGATAGCAAAGATTCTCATGATATACAACCCATGTAAAGAAAATAGAATAAGCAACTGCCACAATGACCAGAGTGCTTCCCTCGAAAAGAACAGGGTATTTAAACTTAAACGGGTTATATATAATGATAAATCTTTAGGCTAAGTAGATCTATGAAACCTGAGTTTATGGCCTTATAATAATTTTTTTGGCCAAAAAGGATCTCAAATTTAAAAAGTTAACTTTTGGAATAAGCAATCTTTTTGAAGTTCTAGTTTTCTAGGTGCCCTGAAACCCAAGCTAGGATTCTAGTTTCTGTGTCCTAAATATGAAAACTTTGAACTAGATGTCCTCCAAAGCCCCTGCTAATGCTGTCACCATATTTTTCTATGAATCTATTTGATGTAAGTGAGATAATAACTTGGAGCCAGTTAAAGTTCCTGTAGTTATTGCATTAAATGATTGATGCACGATGTGACGAAATAAGTTAATGAAATGTAGACACAGGACCTTGAGTCCCCCACTTCACAAAATCACACTTGTCTGTGCAGATAACTACAGAGAACAGGTAAACACATCCTGAGGATTTCAAAAGAACTTTAAAATAATTCTGTTAAATGAGATATTACACACGCTATTTAAAATTTATGTAGCCTTTCACAATCATTAAATACACTACTAATAGTTTCATTAGAAGTTAATCAACCATGCTCCTTGGAACACTTGGACATGTCAGAGATTATGAAAGGGGTTTAAAATAATCTTTCCTAAGAATATGAAAGCACTGAGTATAAATGTAAAGATGAGAAATCTGAATTGTTGGTCTGCTTCTGTCACACAGAGATGAACGACTAGTAATGCAGAATTCTGTTTGGATTTATATTCCTAATTGTTCCTCTCCCAATACCTACAGAATATCCTGTTCATATTTCTATAGAAAGCCAGCTCAGAAAGTTGAAAATTTATACTATTTTTACAACCTTTCAAGTAGAGTCCACAAACTGCCTTAATAATTCATTCTAAAATATAACCACTCTCATTTTCAAGAAATTATTTTTTATGTCAAATATAAATTATGTCACGTCACCCAATGTCCTCCTGTTGGTGGTTAAACAATCCCAGACCACTTTTCCTGTGGGTATTCTTTACTAATACCTCCTGTAGCAGTATCCTATTTTAAACGTTGTGATTATCTTCAAGATCTTTAAAATCAGACACCATATTCCAATAATTACCTAGCCCAGGGGTTGGCAAACTCCAACCCACAAGCCAAATCTACCTGTTTTACTAAATGAAGTTTATTGGACCACAGCCATGATCATTCATTTATGTATTTATATATTGTCTAAGGTGGCTTATGTGCTTGCAACAAAGACTACATGGCCTGCAAAGCAAAACATTTACTATCTGGTTCTTCACAGAAAAACTTGCAGACCCCTGACCTAGACAATGAAATTACTTAAAATGCACAATTACTGCAGGTTTTATTTTACTTGAAACAGGTGGAGCCTGAGCAGTTTTATCATAAAATTTCCAACATTGTCAGTCCCTCTTTCCCTACTCTAACTTGGGATCTATTAAGCCTGATATAACACAATATCTTAAAATATTGGTGGATGGCAAATGTGTAAGAGTATCACACAAGATGTGCAATACAAGATGGTGATCAGTTTCCATTATCAATGCCAAGCAGAGCAACATTTTTCAGCAAAAAGTGTTAAATCCTCCTCCATAATCAGGGTACTCATAGGTACACAGACGGTCTCAGAATCCTCTCAGGATAGGCACACCCAGGCCATGCATTCCTACCTTTGTGTCACTTCCCCATGATCCTACCTATTCTCTTTCCTTAGTTTAAGGTTATACTGTGCATATCTGAGGAGACCATATCAAACGCTTCCAGCATAGGAAAGTCATAGAAATGAGTGAAGCAGACTGGAATGAGCCTGCAGGGCACGGTCGGGGCTGTGGAGAACTTGAGTGCACATAGTTGCCCAGAAATATTAATATTAGCACTGACCTGCTCCAAGTGGCTGCTATGTAGTAACATGGGCCCAGAACAGACAGTTGTTGTGTCCCGCCACTCCCCTTGCCAAGGGAAACTTAAAATCAAGATTTGAATTTCTTAATATCCTGTTAGGGCCTACATTTGTAAAGGCCAAAAAACTGAACCTGTGTCTACCTGAGGCTGCAAAAATCTTTATGACGTGCTTGGCAATTGAGATATACCTATGTAGGAGATTTGACTTAATTAAATCTCCTATTTTAGAAATGAAGAAACTGAGATTTAGAAAAATAAAATTATTAGTCTAAGATTGTACTGAGTGTAGCTAGTCTAGGGCTACAATTCTAGTCAAGCACTAGTTTCAACATACCACTCCACAAATGCTTCCTAATTTAGAGGGATTCAAGAGACCCACTGAGAATATGATAAAAGCCAAAGATCCTTTCAGAGTAAAATATATGTAAGTTCAAACTCACAAAAAACTAACTCATAATTTAAAGGATTTCCTAGACTCATGAAGCTTATCCATATACATAACCTCCTTAGGGGTATATGGATACCACCTTTAGTATTTTTTGATACTTCAATATGAAGAATCCATAATAACTACAATTACATCATATTTAAAAAAATCAAAGCCTTTGTACCATTCTACACAGGCTTCATGTACCACTTCCATGCGTTTATTGGACCATTATGTCACCTCATTACATAAGAGCAATTTGTTTGGCAGAACATGTTCCCAAACTCATAATAGTAGTTATATAACATTATTTGTTATAATGTAAAATGATCAGTACTTTTGGTCAAATAATTTATAATCTTTTTTAGAATAAATGTCATTTAACTTTAATCATTCTAAAAGACATTTTTAAAAACTCTCCCTTCTTGGACACATTAATTCACACTTATTTTCAAGAACATCTTGCTAACTAGATTCCTCTGGGCAAAGTGAGCACCCCTTCCTTGCTCTTTGAACACCTTATATACTGCCCT
>RJWJ010040769.1:0-13824 GCA_004363605.1 Indri indri
ATGGAACATTCCACGCAAATGGAAACCAAAAGAAAACTGGTGTAGCAGTTCTCATATCAGATAACGTAGTCTTCAAATCAACCACAGTAATGAATAACAATGATGGTCATTATATAATGGTAAAGGGAGCAATTCAACAAGAAGAAATAACAATTCTAAATATTTATGCACCTAACAGGTGCACTCAGATTCATAAAGCATATCCTACTTGATCCAAACAAAATGATAAACAACAGCACCATAATAGCTGGGAACTCTAACACCCCTCTACAGAACAGGACAGATCCTACAAACAGAAATTAGACAAAAAACAATGGACATAAACAGAACTCTAGAATAAATAGACCTCACAGACTTTTACAGGACATTATATACCAAAACCACTGAATATACATTCTTCTCATCAGTTCATGGGACATTCTCTAAGACTGGTCATATCCTAGGCCACAAAACATATCTCAACAAATTTTAAAAAAATAGAAACTATACCAAGCATCTTCTCAGACCACAGTAGAATAAAATTAGAAATCAACTTCAACAAAAACATTCATATCTGCCCACAGCACAGAATCTAAACAACCTACTGCTAAATGATAGTCAGATAAAGGAGGAAATTAAGATGGAAATCAAAAGATTCTTTGAACTAAGTGAAAAAGGGGCCACAAGTTATCAAAATATGTGGGGTACAGCTAAAGCAGTCCTGACATGAAATAATCATAACCATAAATGCCTACATCCAAAAGACAGAAAGATCACAAATCAACAATATAATCAATCATATCAAGGAATTTGAAAAGGATGAGCAAACAAATCCCGAACCCAGCAGAAGAAAAGAAATAACCGAGATAAGAGGAAAACTAAATGAAATGATAACAAAAGAACTATAGAGAAGATTAATGAAACAAAATGTTGGTTAATTGAAAAGACAAAAAAAAAAAAATTTACAGCGTTCTCACTAGATTAACCAGACACAGAATAGAAAGGACTCTAATAAACTCAATTGGGAATGAAAGAGGAGAAATTACAACAGATATTTATTACAACATAAATACAAAATAACAACTTCAAATACTACAAAAATCTATGTGCACATAAACTTGAAAATGTAGGCAAAATGGACAAATTCTTAGAAACACACAGCCTCCATAGATTAAATCAGGAAGATATAGAATTCCTGAACAGACCAATATCAAGTACCAAAATTAAAGCAGTAATAAAAAATCTCACCCCCCCCCCCCGGAAAAAAGAAATTCTGGATCAGACGGTTTCACACCTAAATATTACCTACACAGAAGAACTAATACTTATCCTGAAGAAATTATTCCATAACATTGAGAATGAAGAAATCCTCACCAACACATTTTACAAAACCGACATCACCTTGATACCAAAGACAATAAAGATTCAACACAAAAAGAAAATTATATTTCCTTTGCCCATTTGTTGATGGGGTTGTTTGATTTTTTCTTGTTGATTTTTTTGAGTTCTAGGTAGATTCTGGTTATCAGCCCTTTATCAGATGTGTAGGGAGCAAATATTTTTTCCCATTCTGTGTGCTGTCTATTCACTCTAATGATAGTTTCCTTGGCAGTGCAGAAGTTTTTTTAATTTGATAAGATCCCACTTATTTATTTTTGTTGCTGCAGCGATTACTTTGGGGTTCTTCTTCAAGAATTCCTTAGATCACATGGCAGAAATACTCTCTAGGGATTAGGGGGATGGGGGTAAATCCACAACTAAAGGACACGGGGAGCACTGTAGGGGGGAAGGGCATGCCTTTAACCCACACTTGGGTGAGGCAAAGACATAAAGTGTAACCATAATGTTTGTACTCTCACAATACCCTGGAATAAAAAAAAGAAAAAAGAAAAGAAAACTACAAACCAATATCCCTTATGAATATAGATGGAAAAATTCTCAATAAAATTATAGCAAACCAAATTCAGCTGCTCAAAAAAAAAAATAGTTCATCACAACAATGTGGGCTTCATCACAGAGATGCAGGGATGGTTCAACATATACAAATCAATAAATGTAGTTACCACATAAAAAGAAGTGAAAACAAAGACTATATGATTCTCTCAATAGATGCAGAAAAAACATTTGACAAAATTCAGCACACTTTTATGATAAGAATGCTTAACAAAATAGGCATAGACAAGATTTACCTCAAAATTATAAAAGCCATATATGACAAACCTACAGCCAACATCATACTGAATGGGGAAAAAATAGAAAGCATTCCCAGTTAGAACTAGAACCAGACAGAGTTGCCCTCTATCACCATTTCTATTCAACATAGTGCTGTAAATCCTGGCCAGAGCAATCAGAGAACAGAAAGAAAACAAGCATATGCAAATGGGCCAGAAGAGGTCAAATTATCACTCTCTGCTGATAATATGATCGTATATCTAGAAAACCCCAAAAATCTGCCAAGAGACTACTGGAACTGATAAATAAATTTAGCAAACTCTCAGGTTACAATATCAATGTACAAAAATCAATAGCATTCATATACAACAACAGTCTAACTGAGAACCAAATCAAAGACTCAATACTTTTCACAATAGCAACAAAGAAAATAAAATATCTAGGAATATATTTAAGTAAGGAGGTGAAAGACCTATATAGGAAGAACTAAGAAACACTGAGAAAGGAAATAGCAGAAGACATAAAGAGATAGAAAACCATACCATGTTCATGAACCAGCAGAATCAACATTGTTAAAATGTCTATATTACCCAGCGTGATCTACACATTCAATGCAATCCATATTAAAATATTAATATCATTTTTCACAGATCTAGAAAAAATAATTCTATGCTTTGTATGGAACCAGAAAAGACCCCATATAGCCAAAGCAACCTTAAGCAAAAACAAAACAAAACAAAACAAAAAAAACCAAATTGGGATGCAACAATTTACCAGACTTCAAGCTATACTACAAGGCTATAGTAACCAAAACAGCATGGTACTGGGGACAAGAATAAACATGTAAACCAGTGGAAGAGAACAGAGAACCCAGATTAAAAGCCATCCTCATATTGCCATCAGATCTTTGACAAAGTGGACAAAAACATACACTGGGAAAAAGAATCCCTATTCAACAAATGGTGGTGGGAAAATTGGATAGGCACATGTAGAAGACTGATCAGAATAATCTCCACCTCTCGTCTCTCACAAAAATCAACTCACAATGGATAACAAACTTAAACCTAAGGCATTAAACCATAAGAATTCTAGAAGAAAATGTTGGAAAAGCTCTTACAGACATCAGCCTTGGCAAAAAATTTATGAAGAAGACCCCAAAGGCAATCACAGCAACAACAAAAATAAATAAATGGGATCTGATCAAATTAAAAAACTTCTACACAGCCAAGAAAACTACCATTAGAGAAAATAGATAATCTACAGAATGGGAGAAAATATTTGCATGCTATACATCCAATAAAGGGCTGATAACTAGACTCTATAAAGAACTAAGGCGAATCAGCAAGAAAAAAAAATCAAACAACCGCATTAAAAAGTGGGCAAAAGGTGGGGACAGAAACTTTTCAAAAGAAGATAGACTAATGGCCAATAAACATATGAAAAAATGCTCTATGTCTCTAATCATCAGGGAAATGTAAATCAAAACCACAATGAGATATAACTTAACTCCAGTGAGAATGGCTTTTATCAAAAAGTCCCAAAATAATAAATGCTGGAGTGGATGCAGAGAGATAAGAACACTCACACATTGTTGGTGGGACTGCAAACTAGTACAACCTCTATGGAAAGTAGTATGGAGGTACCTCAAAGAAGTAAAAGTAGACCTATCATTTGATCCAGCAATACCACTACTGGGTATTTACCCAAGGGAAAAAAGGATATTGTATTTTTAAAAATCTGCAGTAGAATGTTTATAGCAGCACAATTCACAATTTCACAATGGGTGGAAACAACCCAAGCGCCCATCAATACATGAGTAGATTGATAAAATGTGGCATATGTATACCATGGAGCACTACTCAGCCATAAAAAAAACATGGTAAACTAATTCTTCTTGTATTAATCTGGATGGAACTGGAGACCATTCTTCTAAGTGAAGTGTCAGAAGAATGGAAAAACAGACACCACTTGTACTCACCATTAAATTGGAACTAATCGAACAACACTTATATGCACGCATGGAAATAAATCTCATCAGAAATCAAGCAGGTGGAATGGAGAAGAGGGGATGGATAAATTCAGACCTAATGGGTGTGGTGCACACTGTCCGGGGCATGGGCACACTTGTAGCTTTGACTTGGGCAGTGCAAAGGCAATTTATGTGACCAAAGCGTTTGTATGTTTGTAATATTCTGAAATAAAGAAAACAAGAAAATCATATCATCAGCAAAAAGTGAAAATTTGACCTCCTGTTTCCCAATTCAGATACACTTTCTTTCTCCTGATTTCTTTGGCTAAGATTTCCAGTACTCTGTTGAATAGAAGTGGTGACACTGCTCACCCTTGTCTTGCTCCAGTTCTTGGTGGAAATGCTTTCAACTTTTCCCGGTCAGTGTGGTGTTGGCTGTTGGTTTGTCATATATGGCTTTTATAATTTTAAGATTCTTCTTAGATCTAAATAACAATATTTTAGAAATAATAACTATGTTATATTAAAATAGGATGAACGGGTATGCTTGGTTCCTCTATAAAACATTCAATTCTACCTTAGAGCAACAGCGGTATCTTAGTTTGTGGTCTAACAGAAGTATATCTTGTGACATGATTCAAGTGCAAGTAATTTATTTATGAATAGTTGATGAATGAGAAAGTTAGTAAAGAGACTGGGAAGGGAATGCAATCAATAAATGGTAATTTATCAATCAAGTTTCAGCTATGAGTAACAAGCTTAATCTTTTTTTAGAAACGCCATGAGCCAGTATAGAGCATAAAGTTCAAATTTATCTCTGGCCAGGCACAGTGGCTCATGCCTATAATCTTAGAAGTCTGGGAGTCTAAGGCAGGCAGATTGCTTGAGGTCAGGAGTTCGACACCAGCCTGAACAAGAGCTAGACCCTGTCTCTACTAAAAATAGAAAAAATTAGCCGGGCAACCAAAAAGTAGAAAAAGATCAGTCATGCATGGTGGTGCATGCTTGTAGTCCCAGCTACTTGGGAGGCTGAGGCAGGAGGATTGCTTGAGCCCAGGAGTTTGCTGTGAACTGGGCTGATGCCACAACAGTCTAGCCTGGGCAACAGAGTGAGACTCTTTCTCAAAACAAAAAAGAAAAGGAAAAAAAAAAAGAACAAATTTATCTCAACCAAAGGGCAAAGAATTGGGGGTATTTATTTTCCTACTCCTGTTAGATATTGTTTGATAACTGTACTAGGGTAGATCCTATAAAGAGTATTCATTTTCCAGCTCTTTAAATCTGTCTTAAGTGAGGGTAGAATGGCTCTATCAGAGAATGCCCTTGGCTGCAGATGTACTGTTAAAGAAGATATGGGAAGGCACCAACAGTATCTATGACCGGGAATCTGTAGGAAACAAAGGGCAATGTGATCTGTAACTCACACTGAATGAACTATTCAACCCTAGCTGTATTATAGTGAGTGAGGCTATTCCTCAAGCAACCCATGCTCAAAAAACCAAAGTTTCAGTTTGTTAACAAATGATCAAAGAAATGACAAAACTTGCTTTTATAGGCTTAGAAAAGTGGAAAACAGTGTTTCAAAGTGAATCATTGCGTACAGTATATGTGCACATAACACTTACATGGAGCCTCTTAATTGGAAGAAAATCTTCTCTGATTTTTGCCAAAGTGCTTCTAAAAGAGTGATAAAGTGTTCTTCAACTTATTTTATAGTCTTTAAATCTAACTAAACACTTATAATACAGTTCCCAATCACATTACCATCATCATCCATTGATTCATTGTTTATGGTATCTTATATTCAGGGCAGTCAGCAACAAAATATTGTGTCTTGAACAATGCCCCTGAAATGAGCAGTGCACACTGCCTGTACATTCATTCACAATCCCTCTGCAAACACGTTTCTCAAAACTATTCACAGAACCCATTGTTTTTTCTCAATAGGTTATAAATCTTGCCCCATTTTCTTTGTACTTTCAGTGCAGCATATGAAAAGTCAGATGTTGCCATACTTTTTTTTGTTAGCAACACATTCTTTCTGGAAGTTTATAGATATGCTCTTTCCCACAGAGTCTGGGATTTTTTGCCAAGAGTATATTCTCCTTCTGGTTTGTGTATCATAAGAGCTATCCATTGCAGATTACATATATTATAAATTCAAGATTTCCCTTGTTTCTAGGAAATGGCTTGATGAACTATATCTTAGACTGAGTGAGCTTGATTTAGCAACTCTAGAATCACCAGTTTAGAGGAGGTAAATTCACTATAGATTTCCATCAGTAGTGAGTTCTCTTCTAAAATATTTTTTTTATGTTTATCTGATTTTATTTGTTCTGGACAATAAAATCTTGACACTGATATGACCAACTTTATGAAGTCCAGTGGAAAATGAATGACCTCACAATTTTTAATAAGAATGATATAAGAGCTTCCTAAACATATTTAATATAACGTAAGAATGAGTTCTAATGCCAGTGTCCAGTTTCTTTTCACCAGGAAGAAGTGATTGCCGGATCTAGTCCTCCTGGGTCCTCCTGTTCATTCCTCTTGATTCTTTATTCTTTATTTTTGACTGATGGGGTTAATTCAAAGGGTAGTATTCAAGTTCTGACATTATTTTTTTCTGTTTGGTCTTGTCTATTCTTAAAACTTTCCGCTATGTTTTGTATTTTCCTAAATGAATTTTTCATTTCCAGAAGTTCTATTTGTTTTTTTAAATATATCTATCTCTTTAGCAAAATTTTTATTCATTTCCTGAATAATCTTATTGGTTTATTTCAGTTAGTTTTATATTTTATCTTTGATCTCATTGAATTTTCTTAAAATCCATATTTGGAATTTTTTTTTCATATTTGGAATTCTTTATCTGTCATTATAGTATTTTCATTTTGGTTGGAATCCATCAACAGAGGGCTGATGTGCTCCTTTGGGGAGGTACTTTCACTCTGAATTTTTCATACTTCTGAAGTTATTGTGCTGATTCCTTCTCATGTGGAGCATCTGTCACTCTCATTTTTGGATTTTTTAGATGGGAGTTTTTTCCTCCTCAATCTTAAGGGTGTGCCTGTAGCATATGTTGGATAAGGTAAGGAACTTTTGCCTTATTTGTGCATATTTTGATGAGGGTCTAGGTTCTGGGTGGATACCTTGGTTATAGATATCCTCAGTGTTATGTTTTTCTCAATTGTTAATTATTCGTGGGATGTAGCAGTAGTGTTCTATGTGTGTGGCCAGATTCTTTGTCTCTTGCTAAGAAGGGGAGATGGAGGTCTTTGAAATTCTTTCTTTTTGCTCAGCCCTGTGGTTTTCCTAACAGAATGAATTATGTTGGGATGCCTAGTTTAATCTATAAGTCAGTAGGTGGTACTTGTGGGTAAGAATCAGCCACATCCTATATGACTGCATCAGTAAATACTGTAATGGGCTGTAGAAATTGTCCTCCCTGTCAGTAGGTCACACTTGCTGGAAAAAGCCAGCTGCAGTGGTGTTTTTTGGGACCTATAACTCACTCTAGTTGATCAAGGGAAGCACTCAGATGTCTCAGGTGGTGAATGGGGCCCTAGAGTTCCCAGGTCACTCCTATTTGTGTTCCACCATAGCCAAGGTAGGTAGAAAAGTGAAGTTGTGCAGGGCTGGGTCAGGACAACTTATCTTCAGGCTCTACAAAGTCAAGCATGAGACCTATCTTGTCAAAGGTTGAAAGTCACCCAGGCAACTGGGAGAAACCATCAGGGAGGGGCTGAGGCTGCCCCACAGAGCCGAAAATCTGATCACAGGGGAGGGGCAGTGTTGGATTCACAGTCTGGCAGATGGGAGTGGGTTTCACTCTTCTCCCTCATCCTTTGTCTCATGAATCTCCTTCCAGATCCTGGCCTCAAGCAGCAGCCCAGACTAGCTGAGTTCATCAGCAATGGTGCCACAGGCTAGGAGATTCTCTGCCCAGGATCCTGCCCCAGACTGAAAGTGCAGCTTTCTTATGTGGAAAAGGGTACTCATTGAGTGTGCCATGGCTCAGACCCACAACTGCACTCTCCTTTAAGTTCTGTCCATGTGAGCTCCCTTGCCTCCCAAGATTAGTTCACAAATCTTCTCTCTGCCCCTGAGCAACATGTTGAAGTCTTGGGGATATGGGATCCAGCCCGCATTTCTGTCCTCTGATCCCCAAAGTTCAATCCCTGACCATGTTAGTGAGAAGTGTGCTGGTACTAAGTTGCCCATGGAGTGCTCAAGCAGGCTTAGTGAATATGTGGTAACATTTGCCCACCACCAAGACACATGTGGAAGAAAAGAGGATCAGATGTTGGCTAATAATTCTAATAAATGAGGCATATCCACTTTATAACCTCTTTAATATAACTTCCTCAAGATTTTTCCTTACTATTCTTCTCTTTTCTTTGTGTACTCTTCAATGGAAGGGTCACTATAACTATGCCTTCAATTTCCCCAAATTACTATCTCATGTAATTATTTCTATTAAGCTCTAGTAGACTCATACCACTAAGTTCAACTTACCTGGATGTTCAGATGACACTTCTACAAATTTTCCAACACATCTGATCTCTTGATCTGAGTTTTTCATGACCATATACCCACCATGTAACACTACTCTCCTTCATTGGTCACCCCCTATATATCCAAAATGTAATCAAGCGCTAGTGACACTACATTTTAAATTCTTTTGAATCTATACCTTTGTTCTCCTCATCTCTCTAGAAGTCATATCACACAAGGACTAGGCACTCTGCATGCATTGGAATCACTTGGGGAGCATTTTTAAAATGGATACTTTTAGACCTCATTGTTAAACTACAATATTCATTTCTATAGTAATACCTCACAATCCACATTTTTCACAAAAAAGCCCCCAGGTTATTCTGCTATGTAATCAGGTTTGGGATACATTGGACAATAGTAACAATTTCCTTCCCAACATCCTAGATTCCAAATTTATTTTCCTGAAGCCTATTTTATATAGTAAAAAATACTTAATTAAAAAACATAATGGTGCCTCTCCCCATCTTTAAAGTTTTTAATGCATGCCTATTGCCTAAGGGATAAAGTTGAAAATCCTTCACATGGTTCACATAGCTTAAAATTTATTTTTTAATTCAGGCCCCTCAAGTATCCTTTGCCTTATGCCTGCATTCTTTTTAAATTGATTTTTTTTATTAATTATTATGGGTATATAATAATTGTATTTATTATATTTATGGGATACATTTATATGATGTTTGATATAGGCATACAATGTGTAATAATCAAATCAGGGTAATTAAGGATCCATCACTTTAAGTATTTATCATTTCTTTGTGTTAGGAACATTCCAATTCCCCTCTTTTAGTTATTTTAAAGTATACCATAACTTATTGTTGACTATAGTCACTTTGTAGTGTTATCAAATATTGTTCATTCTATCTATCTAACTGCATTTTGCACCCATTAACCACTCCCACTTTATCCTCCTCTTTCTGTTACCCTTCCCAACCTCTGGTAATCATTATTCTACTATCTACATGAGATCAATTGTTTTAATATTTGATTACCACATATGAGTGAGAACATGAGAAATTTATCTTTCTGTGCTTGGCTTATTTCGCTTAACATAATGTTCTCCAGTTCCATTCATGTTGTTGCAAATAACAGGGTTTCATTGCTTTTTATGGCTGAATAATATTCCCTTGTTTATATATGCCACATTTTCTTTGCTCATTCATCTGTTGATGGACGCTTAGGCTGATTCCACTTTGCTATTGTGAATAGTGTGCTGACAAACTTGGGAGTGTGGATATTTTTTCAATAAACTGATTTTATTTCTTCTGTTAATCCTGCATTCTTGTCTTAGACACCAATTTCTCTTTCACGTTCAATAATGTCCCCATAAATTTACCACATGCTTAGAATGACTTCTTTTCTCTAAATGTGTTAATTTCTGCACAATTTTTAATTGAAATAATTGCATTCATTTCTGTTTCTTTAATTCTTCAAAATAGTTTCCATCTACTATAATAGTAATAAATAAAATTAAGAGGACATTCTAATAAGTGAATAGTTTTATTCAACTTCTCTCACAAAATGTTCTGTTTATAAGTCTTTGAGTGAGTCTTCATAAGTGAGGACATGGAAAAGGAACATGCAACATTGTGACAGAGTTTATTCTCACAGGACTCACATAACGATCAGAGTGGAAAATCACCCTGTTCCTGGCATTCTTGGTGATATATCTTATCACCATCATGAGAAATCTTGGTCTGATTACTCTCATCTGGAACGACCCTCGCCTTCACATCTCCACGTACTTATTCCTTGGGAGTTCAGCCTTTGTGGATGCTTGGATATCATCCACAGTGACCCCCAAGATGCTGGTCAACTTTTTAGCCAAGAATATGATTATATCTCTCTGATTGTATGGTACATTCTTTTTTTACTTTGGAATCAGTCCAACTACTGAACTTTTTCTTTTGGTAACAATGGTGTATGTTCACCATGTAGCCATATGCAAACCTTTTTATTCATTTACTAAATACAATAGAAAAATAGTGCAAACAAGTATGTGCCACTTCCTTTTGATGATGGAGAGTTGCTGCACACTCCCAACTCTATGGGTTATAAATAATACCCAATTTAGGATGGGCAACTCACATGTGGTAACTTGTTGGATTGTGGTTAAGTGTTCAGTCTCAACTGAGATCTAGTAGCAAGGTAAGAGCTATTTCTCAAAAGGAAGTTATCTGCAGAGGATTTATGGCTTTGCTCCAAAATTCTAAAGGTCCGTTTTGTGATTTGCTTATTGGGGCCTGCCAATGTCTCCAAACAGCGTCTCTGTCTGCCACTGCCAATTCAAACATCAATAGATCTGCTAAGTCATATGGCCTAAGTAGCAGAGCAGCTTGCACACCAGCCTACTCCCATTGCACAGCCTTATCCTACTTTGAACACCACTGAAAACTATCAGTTTTTCAGATCCCTCAGTAAATGGCCTGGAGTAACAGCCAAATGAAAAATACATTGCCTTCGAAAACCCTACTAGATGTTGTACCTCTTTTTTTTTTTGTTTGTAGAAAAGGTCAGATACAAAATTTATCCTTCACCTTAGAAGCAAAAACTTCAGCATGCCCCATACCACTGAACTCCTAGAAATTTTATCAAGGTAGAAAGCCCCTGAATATTTTTTAGATTTATATCCTACCCTCTGACACACAAACATCTTACCAATAAGTCTAGGATAGTTGTTACTTCTTGCTTTCTATGTCTAATCAGCATAGTGTCATCAGCATAATGGACCAGCATGATACCTTGTGATATGAAAAGGTGATAAAGTTTTCTGTGAACTAAATTTTGACATAGGGCTGGAGAGTTGACATACTCCTGTATTAGTCAGGATTCTCCAGAGAAATTGAACCAACAGAATATATATAGTCATTTCTCAGTATCAGTGGGGGATTGATTCCAGGACCAAAATAAATGGATGCTCAAGTCCCTTATATAAAATAGTATAGTATTTGCATATAACCTATGTACATCCTCCCATATACTTTAAATCATTTCTATATTACTTAGAATAGCTAATACAATGTAAATGTTATATAAATACCTGATATTCTGCATTTTTTAGGGAATAGTGACAAAAAAGGCTGTACATGTTCAGCACAGATGCAACCATCCTTTTCCTTTTATTGAATATTTTTGATCTGCAGTTGTTTGAATCCATGGATCCAAAAAAATTCAGAACATGCAGATATAGAGGGCTGACTATATGTTTGTGCATATATACATATGTATATATGTGTGTATGTATGTATATATATAATTGAGTGAGCCAATTCCTCATAATAAATTTTTTATATATAATCAAGTGGCTCCCCTGATTATGGAGGCTGAAAAGCCTCATGATCTCTTCTCCGCAAGCTGTAGACCAAGGAAAGTCAGTTGTGTAATTCTACTCTGAGTCTGCAGGCCTGAGGGTTGAAGAACCAAGTGAACTAATGGTGTAAATCTCAGTTTAAGAGCAGAAGACTAATATTGCACCTCAACAAGGGTGAAGGCAGAAAAGGGGGGAAATTTCTCTTTTCTCCACCTTTTTGTTCCATTCAGGCTCCCAATGGATCGAACGATGCCCACACACATTGAGGGGGAAGCAATTTTCTTTAACAAAGACACCGATTCAAATGCTAATCTCTTCTTAAAACACCCTAACATACACACCCAGAACAAATGTTTAATCTGGGCACCACATAGCACAGTCAAATTGACACATTAAAATTAATTATCACAACTTCTGAGGTAGGACAGTAAAATTGTATTATTTGCCTTGCCAGCTGAAAGCAAACTGCTTCTATTTGGTCTTATTGACTGAGATGGAGAACAAGGTATTTTCCCAATCAATAGCTGTGTACTAGGTAACTGGGGATGTGTTATGTTGCTGAAACCACAGCTGGTACAGCAGCTGCAAATAGTGTTGCCACTTGGTTAAGTTTATGATAATCCACTGCCATTTTCCAAGATCCGTCATTCTTTGGCACAGGCCAAATACAAGAGTTGAATGAGGATGTGATGAGAATCACAACCCCATCTTACTTCAGGTCCTTGATGGTGGCACTAATTGATGCAATGCCTCCAAGAATGCGGCATAGTTTTTGTTTACCATTCCTAGGTAGAGGCAGTTCTAGTATCTTCCATTTGCTTTTCCCCTCATAATAGCCCTTTCTTCACAGGTCAAGGAACTGATGTGGGGAATTTGCCAACTTCTGAGTATATCTATTTTAATTATGCATTCCAGAAGTGGGGAAATAACCACAGTATGGGTTCAGAGACTCACCGGGCCCTCTGTGAGATGGGTCTGAGCAAAAACTCCATTGATCATGTGACTTCCATAAGCCCCTACCGTGATTGATGGGCCACAGCGATGTTTAGGTCTCTGGGAATTAGCGTCATTTCAGAGGCAATATCCAGTAGCCTCTAAAAATTCTGATTATTCCTTTTCCCTAGTACACAGTTATCCTTGTAAAAGGCCATAAGTTCCTTTGGGAAAGGCTGGGACAAAGATTAATAGCATAAATTTGACAATGTACTAGAGTCATTCTTCAAACAAATGCAGCCCCCTTTTCATTCAAAGGATTCTGGGTTTGTAAAGTGGCTTAAGTCTAGGAATCGATTGAGGGACCATGACTCTGTTTTAATAATTCAGGTTAGACTTTTATTCGCTTTGCTTAGAACTTTTATACTTACACAGATAAAGTAAGAACTCACTTATAAAGATACCATGATCAACTATCCAACATCACAGCTTTGTGCCGATCAGGCTGTTTCAATTGCTGCTTTGACTCTGCTGTCCATTATGGTACCCATGCCCACCTTTCCTTTGGTTGAGTGCCGTCACTTGGGCCCTGCCACCCCAGGATCCGGTTGTTACTATTCCGTTTGTTTCCCAATACAGTGGCTGCAGTTCCTACTGTGAAGTCTGGCCTTTGGAAAAGAGCAATCATGGAGCCCATCAAGCATGCCGAGACTCATCTCACAAATTTATTTCTTACAGTATTGGTAAAAGCCATATCTTCTGAAACCTCTCAGTGTAGGTGAGTAGGTCTTAAATGACAAATCTACTCCAAAATTCCAATCCCTAAACCTTTGAATCCCTTCATCTATATTAAAACAAGGCAGTTTAGGCATTTCCAGTTTACTCATTGTGAGATACTTTTTGGCCC
>RJWJ010040770.1:0-13824 GCA_004363605.1 Indri indri
CTTTCAACACCCTCCACTGCCTCAGCATTTATTGATTTCTTTTATCTTTGCATAATTTTAATATATAACTTAATTATAGATCTATTCGAAGACCATCAGCGCACAGTCTACTGCTTGAACATTTCGGGTATTTCTGTCATTCCAGCTCAAAGAGAATTTGGCATCGTGTTCTTAAATGCCAACACAAAAAATGTTTTGATGAATATCACTTCAAGATCATCAGAATGCAATAATTTTCAAATGAACTTTTTTTCCAAGGAAAGGGTACAGTTTTATTTCATAATATCACGAGGGTTCTCTTCAGGTCAACGCCAATTTCTCACTTGAAGAAATGCATACATTTCTCCACGGCAATTTTGTAAGAACAACAGAATAATTAAAACCCCTGTATATATTTTTTGTGATTAATAAAACTAATGCATGCTTATTGTAGAAGATTTGGAAAATGTCAACAAATGGAAAAATGTTATATTTCACTTTTAGCCTGTTAACTATTTTTTTGTGTGTGCATACATACTAATTTTTTTTTTACTAACAAAATCAAGTTGCTACTCTACAGATTTTATTTCATGCCTTTTAACATACCACTAAATTGAGAGTATTTTCTTATGCCAATTAATTTTTTAAAACACCATTTTGTTGGCTCTGTTATATTTTGCTATGTGAATATGCTAAAGTTATTTAATCATTCCTCTATTCCTAGCATCCAAGAAATTCCAGTTTCCTCTATTATTAATAATGTGAATGCCGTGTCTGTGTTATTTAAGATAAATTCCTAGAATATAGAGCTGAAAAGTTTTTAAACATTTTAATGTATCTTAGCACATACTGATATATTGCTTTTCTATACAGGAAGTTCTATGAAGCATTCTATTGTTGACATTTCTATTCACGTGAAGTTTTAACATAATACACCTTCCCCAACTGTGGCATGAAGACATTTATGCTTTCACATGGTAAAGACACTCCTGGCTCTTTATTTATGGCTTAAAAAGGAAATCTTTATCCCTTTTTAAGAAATCTGAGCTTGTTTTAAGGAAGGGGTAATTAGTCTTGTGTGCATGGAGTTAGAATTCAGGGGTCTTTGGACTTCATTGGGAAAAAATACATCTTTATTTTTCCTAGCCTTGAACTGAAATTTAGCCTGTCCTTCAATAATGAATTCAGACAACTGCAAGAGTAGCAGCAATGGTGACTTTTTGCCCACAGAAGCCACAGAGATCTTTGTATCATGTTGTATCTGTAACAGGCAAATCCAAAATATGCTCTGCCCTTAACACTGATTTGAAATCATGGTAGTTATCAGACATGCCACTAGACTTCATTTCCAGGGTTTTATTAAGGAAGCACATATAACCCCCTATCACAAATTTAAAAATATTTTGAAGCCTGCATTTCAATATAATTGCATTCCTCAGTATTCCTATGAATTTTATTTGATGCAATTAAAAACGTTATTTTGAGAAAAGGTTCTTAGGTGTCACAAAACTATCCATGCAGGTCATAGCACCCAGAACACCTTGCAAACTGTAAAGGGGTCTGGGAATTTAAGACATACCCAGCCACCCCCAGAGACACACACGCACATTTTTGGTACAGTGCTGTTTTTGTTTGTGTGAGCTATGCGCCCTCACAGCTATGCATGCTGGTATCAGGTGAGACCTAACTTGATTTTTGAGGGTGTTTAAACAGACTAGACATTAAATACTCACAGGGCCTCCCAGTTCCCTGCTGTGTGTCTCCGTCCTGACAGAGGCAACACAGAGTGCCTTGAGGGCTCTGGGACCCAGGTGGCTACATGTTCTTCCCTGCAGACTTGGAATCAGAGTGGGGCGGAGATCATGGAATGTGCTAAGGAACATTCCCAGGCACTGGCAAAGTTGTTCAGGTTGTTGTCTGAAACACTGAAAGATCAAACATGTCGCTAAAAGTATAGAAAAACAGCCCATCCCTGAGCCATATTCCTTAGGCCGTCATACAAACTCCATCGCCTGGCCCCTCATAAGGGACATATCTGGGCAGAGCACCTGTCTCAGTGTCCATCGTAAGGACAGTCCCCCTGCAGGCAAGTTCTAATAAATGCCTTGGACCAACTGCCTTGGCTTAGTGCTTCCTTTCTGTGCAATCTCAGCTGGCCCCGTTTCAAGACTGTTTGGGGTTACCCCCTTGTGGGAGCTCCCTTGTGGCCAGTTTTGGGGCGAATCCAGCTGCAGTTTCAGCTGGACAGAACAGTGACACATAGTGAAACACTCAATGCTGTCCCATTAGGCTTTCAGTCTTGGATCGTCCCAAGGAGACAGGCTCAGTGTGGGGCACGTATGTCTCCAGTCCTCCTGTAAGACTTGCCGGCCGTCGGCTCCAACACGGGAGCAGTGGCTCAGAACCAGATGCAGGCAACAGTCCCCACCTGGAATTCATTAATAGTGACTCGTTTCATTGTTTGATTTTGATGATTAGGTTTGGAATCCAATGGATCCTAGTTCTTCTGCTGTATTGGCAGGATAAACTCCCTTTTGAATAAATTTACTTGCATTCAAAAATAAAAAGTTAAGGGAGTACAAGAGTGATCTTGCAGGTTTGATACAGATGTGGTCAACAGTGCGAAAATATTGTAATTGTCAGAACTTTGGGAAACCAGGACGGATCTCAACCATTTTTCCTCCATCCAATCTCTGTCTTTTCAATGATTTCAGGTAAAAGAATAATCCAAGCATGCACCTATGAAGCTGCTTATGTTGAAAAATATTTCCATTTCTTAATATTAACTACCAAATCCAATCATCCTCTCCAATCAGCACCTTCAGATGCTCATGTGAGCTCATCTCTCTTCAAGGGCTTCACACAGGTTTCCTCCATGTGGATATGCTACAATAAGCACCTGCAGCCCAAGGAGAATGTTGCTCTCACCTGCATTGCATTTTCTTCCAGGAGGGAGTAATCCAAGCTGCATTTAGCACATTGCCCACGCTTCAGGGGTTGCACATGGGTTTTCTCTGTCTATATCTACTTAGCATTGCCCAAGGACTGAAATTGACGTTGGCAGAATTGAGAGGATACCTTCTGATATTCAGAGAGTTCCAGTTCATTTTTTCTGTACTTTTTGGTATTGATCCTGATACAATTACATCTTATATTGGCATTCTGTCCACAAATGAGGGACCCATTTAGCTCTGGAATAGTTTCAAATTCCGATTATAGTGAAGGGGGCTCACCGATCTTGTGATCTGAGCAGAGGTCACCCCAGCATCTTATGTCTATAGCAGAAAGACTGGACCTACCTTTAAGACAAAGATTAAGCATTTAGAACCACCTGCATTTCTTGAATAGAATCATTTGTTTAAAGAGATAAGCCCCTTCAATACAGAGAGATGAAAAACTTGTAATGCTACCTGTGATTAGAATGGCTGGTGAATGGGCCATTTTTTCTGCGGCTGATGGCACAGTGTTATTCCTTCAAGAGTGAGTTTACATACAAACTAAAAGGAAAATTAAAGAGAACTTCAGAAAGAATTAACCATTTGCTCAAGAATTTAGTGGATCCAAGTGAGAAGTTGAAAATCAATTTAAAATGAGATTTAAAATTTATATAAATAGAATCATAAAATATGGCTTCTCTTGCTCTCTCTGGCGTCTTTCACTGAGCATAATGCTTCTGAAGTTTATCTGTGCTTTACAATGCATCAGTAGCTTGTTCTTTTTCATTGCTGAGTAATATTCCATTGCTTACACCTACCACAGTGTGTTTACACGCTCATGTTGACAGACATTTGGGTTATTCGCAGTTTGGAGATATTACAGAAAAGGCAAAATTATAGACAGAAAAGAGACCATTGATTGCATGGAATTGGAATTGAGGTAGGCAATCCGTGCAAATGGGTAAAAAGGCACTTTATTTCAGTGATGGAAAACTGAATTGTGGTGGTGGGTGAACAAGTCAAATACATCTTCTAAAACTCCTAACTGTGTGCTTAGAATGGGTTAATTTTATATTACATGATTTATAACTCAAGAGCTGGAAAGAAAAGTCTCTAAGTAGGAATACAAAATCACATGCCCTTGTTGCTAGTTTCTGCGACGGGTGTCATCGTTAGTCACCAGGGTTAAAAGACTAAGAAGTCACCAGGGAAACTTCTTGAACTAATCAACACACATTGTGGAAGTTGAAAGCTGCCAGAGGAAAGTTGCTTTTAAATGATAGAAAACTCAAATCATGTATGTGTACTTAAAAACTAAAATAAGACATCCTGTCCAAGAGAACGATAATTAGAATGAAAATTTTTGGAACATAAGAAACAAGATGAGACTTGAAACAGCTGGACTGTAAATAAAGCTTCTTCAGATGGATCCTATAATTTTTCTTTTCTTTTTTTTTAATGTTCCATGAAATATGATTATCTTCCTAAACTGCTCCCCAGGCCTTCGGGAAACAGATTGTCCAAACACAGCTCTGGTTCCATCAAGCTAAGCACACCAGGGAAATTCGCAGATTTTGGGATGTTTGATAAAGTACTCACAGTGAAGGGCTGTCACGGAGAACGAAGGCACAGACCTGAGACCGCGGTGGCCCCCATGGCTAAGTGATCAAAGGCTCAGAAACACCCCAGGCTATTTAGGAGAAGTGAAGAAATGTATTCACCTTTTTGCAGTGAACACTTACCAGAACCATTTCAACAACAAATGCTCATGATCCTTAGCAAACAACAAAAAAATACTTTTGGGTTTTACAGTATGCATATATATTATATAAATACATACATAAATATATAGTCAGAGATATATAAATATGAGTATATAGATGATCTATATATATTTTTTTCCCTGTAGGACTACTGAAGATTTCTATGCTCAGAGAGGTCTCTAAGGGTTACGCATACATACACGCGTGCGCACACACACACACACACACACACCCATTGTAGTTTCAAGTTCAGAAATTTACAGGAAATAGCAGCACATGGTGGTTTTCTACATGGAACGTCATGTGTCACATTAGATATTTCTGCCACTGCAGACATTTTTGGTAATCCCAATAAACGCAGGTTTTACCTTTCTTTGAAACACTACATAGTAGGGCTCTGTGAAATCACAAACTCACGGCAACCAAACCTGAGTCCCGATTTATAACGCGGAGTGCGTTTACGAAGCATTTTGATGAACACCAGCAAGAGGCATCATATAATTATGTTGCTAGTAGGTTATTATTTATGCTGAATTCATTCCTTTTGTAGCTCTAGCAGAAAAGCAGTCAGTATCTTAGCATTACTGCACTCCGGAGATGCTATTCGAGAAGCAATGGCAGCTTTTGCAGGTGAAGACACTCAGCGGTAACTCACTGCTGTTACCCGCAGAAAGTGGATGTTAAATAATCTAATTCTAAAGTTGGTGCTCTACTTGGAAATGGAAGACGTTAAATACCAAATGTATGGATGCAATAAAGCAACACAAGGGTAAACTAAGGCAAACCACACACTCCCCCGTGCTACTGTGCAACGGGGTTGAATGAGTTCTGGAAGTGGCGACGGAGTCAGTCTGAGGTTTGATTTCAGAAAACTGTGCTCACCGTTTCCCTGAACTGCAATACTGCGTGCCTGAATCATTGTCGCCTCCCTGCTGAGTCTAGATGTTTCTAATAGAGGCCACACAGATACATCACATTTACTGGGACAAAACTTAGCACTTTCTTAGCTTTAGAGCCATTTAAAGCTCTATCCACTATGACTGAAAAACATCATCACACACCTTCACCTGAGCTCGTGTTTCCCAGACGTTGGTCTTACAAGGAGTAGCTGAGTCCTCACCCCATCTACGCCTGTGTTAACTCAGTACTTTTCTCTAAAACAACACGTTTCTGTATGGCTTTTTTATATGATGACATGAGTGGTAACCTATTGTTCCTGTTACTACTCAAGTTTTTCCCCACACTCAATATTGTATTTTTTAGGTCAATCTGATACTGATATACACAGATCTAGGCTGTGCCTCATCATTGCTGCGTAAGATTCCATTATATGAATGTATCATACCTTTTTTAAAATATCAATTCACCTCTTGATGGGCATTTGGTTGTTTCCAACTATCAGCTATTTTCAAAGGATGCTACAATTGATGAACGGCTTTGCACACGTCTCTCCACATGCATGGTTAGGCTTTCATCTAGAGCAGACTGTAGATCTAGAACTGTAATTTCAGGATTTCGTGGATGCAGATTTTAAATTTCATCAGCCAGACACTTACAAATACATCTCTAAAGTAGATGAACCATTTTATAATTCCTCCAGCAGTGTCTAAGGGTTCTCTGTTCTCCCTCAACCTCAGGAAAAAAACATTATTTTCATCTTTGTTTTTTGCCAATATAATTAAGAGAAATGATATCTACCAGCAGTGGAAACAACATCTTGTTCTGTAGTCTCCCTAACACAGAAGTAATTAAAACAAACTTGACTGTTAATGCTTCTGACAGATTCTAAAGTTAAACACAACAGGGAAACTTTGTTCATATCCAATACGGGTTCTGCATACAACTAATGTGATTCATCTCGTACTTGGGGAAATTTAAATTTAGATGCTGGAAATAAAAGTGTCTTTCGTGGCCTAAAAGGACTTGGATGTGTGTGCTGTATATGCTATATAGGCATTGTAACAGTCTAAACATAATTAAGAGATGGTTTTCTTTTAATGCTGTTCTTGGTTATCTCAAAGCGTGTGCACACGTATGATCATATCTGGTTCTCATGACAGTCGAGCGAAGGCGGGCACCGTCATGCCATTGCTACAGAAGAGGATGTTTCTTTCCTTCCCTGGTGACCTGCCAGACATCACTGTCATGAACACAGCATAAAAACACAACCTAAACATCAGATTTTCTGAATCTCACACCCATCTTCTTTTTTCCTCTCTCTTCAAGGAATACTCATTTGGATGGTAATAAGCATGGCTATGATAATCCCCTGGTCAACGATGAGGATATTGAAACTGTTTAAGGCATCCAAAAAATCGCACTTGCCCACAGGAAAGTCCTGTCATTTTGATGGCTTCGTACCATCGTCTCAGTTTTTGGCTTTGGTGATACTCAGATTACGAATGTCAGAGGAGTTGAATTGTTTTGGTCACAACAGGTTACTGGAAAAGAATTTCTAATGAAATGATCACAATAGGGGAAAAAAAAAAAAAACCTCAAGACCTGTATATTCCATCACTTGGGCTGTCATCTTGACATAGTCAAGCAGCCTTAGAGTGTAGTCCGTTCAGACTTTGCTTTCTTTGAGATTGTGAATTGTGCTCCTATAAACATTCGAGTGCAAGTATCTTTTTTTATAAAATGTTTTTTCCTTTGGGTAAATACCCAGTAGTGAGATTGCTGAATCAAATGGTAGGTTTACTTTTGGTTCTTTGAGGTATCTCTATACTACTTTCCATAGAGGTTGTACTAGTTTGCAGTCCCACCAACAGTGTATAAAAGTTTTCCTTTCCCTCTGCATCCACACCAGCATCTGATGTTAGGAAACGACCCAAGTGCCCATCAATACATGAGTGGATGAATAAAAGGTGGTGTATATATATTATGGAGTTCTACTCAGCCACAAAAAATGGTGAACTAATACCCTTTGTAACAACCGAGATGGAACTGGAGACCGTTCTTCTAAGCAAAGTATTGCAACAATGGAAAAACAACCAGCACACGTGCTCACAACTAAACTGGAACTAATCGATCAACACTCATGTGTACACACAGAAGTAAAACTCGGTAGAAACCAAGCAGGTGGGAGGGGCAGGAGGTGGGTAAATTCACACCTAACGGGTACAGTGCACACTCTCTTGGTGATAGGCACACTTGTAACTTTGACTCAAATGGTACAAAAGCAATTTATATAACCAAAATATTTGTACCCTCATAATATTCTGAAATAAAAAAAAACTTTGCTTTCTTAAGCAAAACTAAACAATTTTTAAACAATCTATAATATCTCCATCACAAGTGACTCCTGTCTCAAACGAAAAGAGGCCAGACCTTTCTGGCTTCAAATCTGGGCAAGCCAGTGTACAAAGCATCCAAAAATAGCGTCAGTATTCCAACCAGCAATTACAGGGACAAACGTCTGGGACTCTATTAAAAAACGATTTTCATAGTCATGGTACATTACAACTTTTTTCTTTCATTTTTCATGTCTTATCTTTTCCTAATTAAAAAAGCAATCCAGGTTCACTAAGGGAATTTTCAGAAAAACATACTGAACAAATGAAGGGGAAACACACATCACATGTGATTTCTCCATCTGGGTGAACACTGTGAGCATTCGGACTGGTATCTTCTCCATTTTCCTGCCCTATATTTATTTATAAACAAAACTGGTATTGGTTTCAAATCTCTTTTGCAATCTAATGAATTTTGGAGCAGCTGTATAAAGATACAATTCACACACTATAAACATCACCATTTTAAAGTGCACAGTTTGGTGGTCTTTAGTTTATGTGTGACGTTGTACAACCAGCACCAATCTCTAGATTATTTTCATTCCTCTCCAGAGAAACCCCATACCCATTAGCAATCACTGCCGTGTCCCCCCAGGTAGAGCCCCTAGCAACCACTAATCCACTTTCTGTATCTGTGAATTTGCCTGTTCTGGACATTTCATATAAATGACATTATAGGATAATGGTCTTTTAGGTCTGGTTAAGTTTCCATAGCATAATGTGTCTAAGGTTCTTTTGTGTTGCAGTATGTATCCATATTTCTCTCATTTTAACTTGCTGGAAAATATTCCATTGTATGGATATGCCGCATTTTGTTTATCCATTCATCAGTTGATAGATTTGGGGTCAGTTTCCTCCTTTTGGCTACTATGATAATGCTCTATGAACACTTGTTTACACAAGTGTTTGGGTGGACACTTGTTCTCAATTTGCTTGGACATATACCTAGTAATGGAATTGCTGGATCTTATGGTAACTATGTTACCTCTACCTGTTACTGTTGTTGTTTTCTTATCTTTTTATACTTTTGTTTCATTGGTTTTCCTCTTTTTATCTTCACTTCTTTCTCATTCTCTTTTCTGAAGTTTCTCTTCCTCTTAAAGTTTTCATTCAACTTCACTGATGTTATTTTCTGTAGCAGTGAACCTAATGGCCACGGTGTTTTTCAATTTCTGAACACTGTTCTTGCTATGACAGCATCTTCTCCTTGCTGCCTCTATCCTTCATGATACAATTGCTTATTTTGAATCTGAGAATATTAGTAAGGTTCTAAAACCATCTCTCTCTCAGGCAGGGAATTCTGTCTTTGATTGTTTTAAGGTTTTTTCCCCCAAGATTCTTTCTTGCAGTGATATTTTCATATGTCTATGAGTTTTCTTCCTGTTTGGGTAGCCTACAGCAAGAAGTCTCCCTCTTACCCAGTGATTTAGCCTATTGTAGCTACCTGTCCAGACAGGTCACCTTTGACATATTCATACCTGCCTGTGGCACAACCTACTGTCTATATTAGGAGACGGTACTGATTTTTTTATGCCTACATCTCCACTCAGAGTCAAGGACTCCTTCCTTTTTACAAAAGGCACACCTGAGAGTGGCTCTCTATATCTTCCTTCACTCAACCTCTGCACTTCAACAAACATTTAAGTTTCTAACATATGCACAATAACTTTTAGAGTACAGTGCTAATATGAGTTTTCCCACCCTATTTTACTGCAAATTTCTAGGGGAACCTGGTAGAGTGAAGGAGACAGGTAATATGATATTTTCATCATCCTATTGGAAATCCTACACATTGATTCTTCATAAATTGCTCGCAAGAGGTTGCTGGTTGCCCAGCCCCCATCTGGGCTGCTCTTCTTTCTTTAGAGCAGAACACTGATTCTGAACTGGACTCACTGCTTATAATAAATGTTCCCTGCTTTCCTTTGAAGTCTAGTGTAGCCATGTGATTAAGTTCTTATCAATGAGGTGCAAAAGAGAGAATTCACATTGGCAGGATTTGCCTGGAAGGTTGCTTAAGAAGAGTTGACCGAGTCACGATGACCCTTTTTGGTCACTTTTCTTTTGCCTGCAATGCTGCTGCAATGACTGGCACTCTTGCAGTCATCTGAGTCTATGAGGATGCAAGCCATGCATTAGCACACTGTTGAAGAACGACAGGTGTCTTGGACCCTCATGGCACCAGAGATCTGCCCTGCCAGCTGACTTCATGGCTACTCTCACATAAGTGAGAGACAATAAACTTCTATCTTGTTTAAGATATTCTTATAAACATTTGCTTTGCAAAATGATTAAACAATCATACCTAAGCCTAACAAATAGTTTGAGGTGTGTTTATCGATGCTATCCCTATCCTAATTTTCAGGACACTTTCAAGATTTTAATCACATCTGTCTACATTTGAAATATCAATTACCTTTACTTATTGGCAGCTCATGTTATTACTTACAACTTGCTTGTTTTAAAATAAAACATGTTACCTATAATAAATGTACAACCAGTATGGCATGGAAGGCACAGATGATAGTTATGCAAAAGGTGAAATTCTAGCTATGTCTTCTGCCTGTCTACAATCTATGAGCAAGGGATAGAGGCTTCAAAGGCATACAAGCCCCCTAAAGAGGTGGACTATCTTCAACGAGAAGTCCTGCTGGAGAACTGAAATAAATGTAAGTTTCTGTCATTTCGGTTTATTTAATCTCATGTCTGTGTGCCACCTAAAACCATCTACACACCAACTGTGGTAAGCTCTGGGAAACCTCTATGCAGAGAGCTGCAGGGAAATGAAAATGCATGACCTTTTTTCCACACTTACCTACGTTGACATAGGTCTATGGTGAGCGAGATTGTCAAAACGCAAAATGGAAGTTGACGGACAGAGCATACTTATTCTGCTTCTGTTTGGTAACGTTCACTGGCAATGCTTACTCGGAACAGATCTGATAGCTGTGGTGACATTTGTGTGTTAATACTGTTATTAGACTCTCAGCAACCAAACTTCCTCCAACAAGGAAGGATGCATTTCAACTCCGACAAGAGATCTTCCCTCATTCCTGTTGAGTTACCACAAGCACAAAAGCGTCTCCTTCATCTGTAAAATCACACCTGTCACAGTGACTTAGCTTCATTAACACAACTTCCTGATCTGTGGTAAACAATTAGCGACACAAAATCTGTAACTCACAAGCTAATTAAGCCTGCCTCTTTTGCATTTCGATCAACAGATTCTGACTTTGAAGAATCAGTGGAAAACATTCTGAGAGTATGAGGGATGCACAAAGCAGAACAGCTTCTGAAGCAAAACCTACTGACATTATTAAAGCATCTACTCTGTACTACGTCCTCCAATCATCCTGGAGAAAAGCAGACCTCATCCCAGCCCGTCACTATCTGGAATGATGGCACGTGATTTTTCTTTATTTAATTTCCTAAAGACAAAGTAAAATGAAAAGTTTTAAAGTGAGGATAAAAGTTGATTAATGAATTTACCATATTCATAAACTATTTTAACTGTATACTTATTAAATAGGTAATACATGCATATGGTAAAAAGAACAAAGTCCAAATGGTTCACTGTGAAAAGTAATTCACCTTCCACCTTCTCCCCCAGCTTCCGAGCTTCCCCCGGCAGAAATCACAGCTGCCAGTCTCTCGTGCAGCCTTCCTGGGACAGCACCTGCTCGTGAAAGTACCTTTCTCTTGTTTTCCCCACACGGAGTTTCATTATACATGCAGTTAGGTGCCTTACTTTTTGAACGGGTATATTGGAAACCCTTCAATATATGTACATGTAGATTAGTATCATAACGTATATATAGTAATTAAGATAGGGTCTAATTCTAGAACTTCATTAAACAAGCATTTACACAAAGTCCACTGTGTACATGTTGCTGTAAGGCTGGGAACATAGCTGCAGACAAGACCTGATTCCCAAACTGAAAGAGGTTCCATCGCAGAGTTTCCTCATTAAGCAAAGCCTTCCTAGCTGTAGCGTAAAATCTCTACATCAACGTGTATGTATCTAAAACACTTATAAAATGTATGGCATGAATTTATTTGCGTACCAAGATCACATATATGTTCTATATGCACATATACCATATGTGCATGCAGAAATACAACATGGTACATACACACACACGTGTGTAAGCTTTTTCCATCAACTAGACCCACAGTAGCAAACAGAAAGCTGGAATCAGAATGTGCAAAGAGATTAGAATATTCTCCATAGAGACTGGCAATATGACATCAAGACTTTTAAAGGAATAGCTTGATATTCTATTCAGGGTATCTTCTTAAAGAAGATACCAACACAAATAAAAGAAAAATAAATCCCAAGCATCATGCATTTATGTGTTTGCATACACTCGGAATGTGCCGAGTTTCTGGAAGCCCCTGGATCCATAAAAAGACAGTTTATACTTTGATAGGAAGGAGCTGCCCTTGGCCAGGCCCATATGTCCTCTCCATGCACGAGATGAACTGAACTAATTCTTCGTCACAAATTCAAAATTAAAAAATGTTTCATAATGGTTCAAATCCCTCCGCATTTCATAGACAACACTACAGCGACGACTACCACTAATCCACAAAAGAAGAAAAGCACACAAGAAAATAAAAATGCATTGGTTGAGATTCTGACCCCCAGATTTATCTTCTTCTGGTAAAGAATGAACGTATCTATGGGTCCATCTTTTTCTCCGTCGATACACCCATTCCCCCGTGCACCTGCCCATCCACCTGTCCATTTGTCCTCGTTTCTGCCAGCTGTAACACACAAAGGAAACCTATTGAGGTAGCACCTTATTTCCCAAATTACGTCACCGGCACAGACATAGGTGACCATGTGCATAGCTACAAGTTCATCAGGTTCATCAGCGTGGCACAGTGTCACTGCCGAATCATTGAGGGCAGGACTCAGATACAGATGTTCTCTCTTTTCCTTTCATTTTTTCTATGAGCAAATCTTCAAGAAAGAAATCTTCGAACACCGGTCACACGGTCACAAAAGGAAGAGCAGGAAGGACGCAGACCAGAGGCGCTAAGAACCAAAATTCTCAAACACCAATGCCGAGCACAGGCGAGAACCCAAATCACATCTCCGTATCAACTTCAAATGCTCCTTGGTAACAAACCAAACACAAAATTGTGGTAATTATCAGCTGAGATTCACGACCTATTAGAAGAACTAACAGGAAATGAGTAGATTTTCCAAACACTGAGCTACGAAGTTGGAAGGTGCACTCCAGAAATAATGTGTTAACGTACCTGAGTCTGTCCTTCAATTATTGTTCAAATGTTCAGTCACATAAAGAGCAAAAAAGCAACCTAAGAGTGACAAAAAATACGTGACCAGACTAGGAATTCTCCAGAGCCGCAAATGAGATTTCGGGAACGTGTAATAAAACAAGAACCACTGAGTTTCCGAGTCTCTCTCTGCCCAGCTGTGAACTGATTGTTTCTAATTTGGTGGCTATCAGAGACAGATTCGGGTTTTAATTTCTCCCTAGAGTGATCCACAATTCCTCCCACTGTCACAGCAGACAGTTTGCTGTGCTGTCTTAGAAAATGCCTGCACACCGACACCAGCGCGTGCATTGTATTTAAATCTACACGGCACACGTACAATGCACGCCTGTGTGCAAAGAGACCTCGCTGCTCTTGTTTGCAAAATGGGCCGTTTCATACGAGCGTGCCGGACTTCCGGTTCGCCTAATGACATAGATTAGAAACAGGTCGCGGTGAAGCAGAACCTCCTCCATGGATGAACCCCACCTGCATGGAACAGGCCGTGCAGGTGACAGGCACAGAGCTGCACTGTGGTTTTAAGTGGGTCCACTGTGAATAACAACC
>RJWJ010040771.1:0-13824 GCA_004363605.1 Indri indri
GGGTTAAGAGCTCAGCAAGGCACAGGGCTGCCTGAAGTCACACAGCAACTTGGGCCCAGACACCAGGCTTGCTGGCTTCCGCCCCAGCCTGCCTGCTCACAAATGGGGTGACATAGCCACAAAAGCTTCCTGTTTTTGCACCCTTCCTGGGTGCCCATCCCATCTCTTCCTTTCTAGCATCCGGAAAGGGTGTTGTTATTTAGGTTTAGAATGTCCCTATGGTCAACAGCTTGGGCTTGGAACTCTGATCACCTGGCTCCAGAGCCCAGCTCTTCCCCTGCCCCTGTGTTCCCCACTGCCCTGCAAGCTGCATCCAGAGAGGCAGGACCCTCCCCAGCACCCTGACCATTGTTAAAGCAAGGCCAGGACCACTGCAGGGGACCATTGCTGTCCCTAAGGGAGGGCTGGGCCTCCCTGGTCACTGGGGTGACTTGTAACCATGGTGCTGCCTGCCTGCCCCGCCCCCAAGAATAAACATATCAAGCTGCGTCTCATGTATCATGATGACTTGGAGTAACCCCTGCAACAGGCTTGTAAAGCAGACAGGATGACCCACCATCCAGAAGGAGAAACTGAGGCTGGGGGTGGAGGTGCCTGTCCCAAGCACAGCAGGCACGGGGGCTCAGATCAGGCCTGTCAGACCCTTCCCACAGCCCCAGCTGCTGCCTCCACCGGCCGGCTATCCTACCCCATTCCCTCAGGGGGTTGCCCCATACCCTGGGGCTTGGCTAGAGCCACTTGGGGGCCAGAAAGCCTGGGCTCCTCCCACCCTCAGCCCCTGCCATCTCACCTGGTGCCCTGGGCAGAGTCCCACACTCCTGGACCCCAATTGCTCCCTAGTACCATTTGGGCTGAGAGCTCCACTTCAGGACCAAGCAGGAATTGCCCCAGGAAGCTCCAAAGCCAAGGTCCCCAAGTGCAAGGCCACTGGACACTTCTGCCCTGCCCACCCACTGGCCCAGCTTCCCCTCCCAACCCATCTCATTTGCACGCCAGGCACCGCAGGAGCTGGTCTAGCCAGCAGGGCTGCTCAGACCCACCCTGGGCACCCAGGCCCCACCCCTGCCGTCCTCCGGGGGTGGGAGAGGAGCCACCCTGACCAGCAGTGGCAGCCCACCAGCCTCACTGTCCCACCCCTCCCCGTAGGACACAACTCCTCAGTCCCCACACAGTCTAGGCCCTCTCCGTCCTCCAGGCCCAGCTCCTGCAGGTCCCCTGCAGCATGACTGGCCTCTCCCCTCTCTGGCAAAAACCCCTGCCCATCAAGGTCCCACAGCTGGACCCTGGGCCTCGTCCCAGGTCTCGACTCTCAGAGGCAGCTGGCGCGGTGGGAAGAGAAACAGGCCGTGGGCTCTCTGCACCTCTCACCCGCATGTGGACTGACACCCGCTTCCTTCACAGGCTTGTGTCCCCACCTCTGGAATGGGCATGAGGACCCCACCTTGTCGCGCTGCTGAGAGGATGTGGCAAAACCACCCCTGCAGGGCACCTAGCTGGGCTCAGCAAGGGTGAGTACCCTGTGTGCCTGCGTCTGTCCTGCAGACACCGTGAGGCGTGCCGCAGGGGTGGGAGGAGGGCAGGAAGGCACCACTTAAAGCCCCGGCTCTGACTGCGCACTGAGGCGGGAAGGGGCCTGCAGAGTAACAGTGCCGCCATGGCTCCCTCGGGCCCCCCTAGGCCGCTTCTGCCGGCTCAGGGCTGAGGGCCACACAGCCTCCCTGCTCCCGGGGCCTGGCTCCTCTCTCCTGGGGCGCAGCCATCCCCCGATGAGGACATCCAGGCACAGGCAAGGAAGTGACTTGGCCTAAGTCACACAGCCAGGGAGTCACGCCACAGGGCCGGCCCTTCCTACTGCGAAGGGAAGGGAGACCCGGCGCCTGTCTGCCAGCCCCGCCCTCCCTGCCTCTCGCTGGACGGGCCCGCCCGCAGCGCCGCTCCGCACAGGGGCCTCAGTTTCCCTAGCAGTGGGGCTGCCCGAGGCCAGGGACCCTTGGAGTGTCTCCTGCGCTGTGTCAGGCCGGTCCCTCAGGGAATCCGACCCGGGACTCGGGGCCAGGGCGGGCAAGAAGCTGAGTGGCGCGGCGGGGGACGGACGCACGGAGGCAGAGGTCACTTACTGTGTCCGGGCCGGGCCGCCGCTGTCCCGGGCCCAGCTCCGCGCCGCCTGAAATAGTCGCAGGCTCCGCCCCCGCCCCGCCCGCCGCAACCGCGGAAAACCCGCGGGCGGAGGCCAAGGCCGGGTGTGGCGGGGGCTGTGTCCCTGTGTCCCAGTGTCCGGGTGGCGCCGGGCTGGCCCAGCGGGAGGGAGTGAGGCGCGGGTCGCTGACTCCCACCAGCCCGGGCAGGGTGCGTCGCCGGGAACGTGGGGCACGGGGATCCCTCCGGCGCCGCCGGGCTCATTGTCCGACGACGACAGCTACTGATAGGCTGCCCCGAGGGGGCCGCGCTCGGGGCCACTTTCTGCGTCACAGAGCCAGCACCCACCCTGGCTCAGGGCCGTGCCTGCGTCCCACCCTGACTCCCTCAGCCGCCAAGCTGGCCCCTCTGGGCAGAGCGCTCCGCTGGTGCAGGCATGGAGGGGGCTTCCTGGAGGAGGCGTCCTAAAGGGAGGGGGCTGCAGCACCAGCCAGAGGACTGAGGGCTGTGCACGGCCGCCTGCTGGGGGCCTTGCTTGAAGCCAGGAACTTGCTTGAAGCCAGCTGACACAGGCAGTAAATGACAGAGTGTGAGTTCACACAGGCCTGGAGGACTCCCGCTGAGCACTTCCCTCTCTGGGACTGGCTCGGAGCTGCCAGGGAGCCGCAGCGAGGCCCAGGCCCCAGGGCTCAGGCTTGACCATCACTTGGCCCAGGGTTGCCACTCAGCATGGCCCCAGCAGATCCCAGCACTTTCCGGTGCTCAGTTTCCCCTTCCAAACAGTGTCTCGGGGGTCTGTGGGGATGGAGGGGCGGGGAGGCTGCGTGGAGGTGTGTGAAGCGGAGCTTAACTTCCTTCCCATTTCACAGCCTAGGAATTCCTGCCCTCTGGAAAGGACCATGTCATTTAGGAATTTCCCAGCTGGGCACCAGCTTCCCTTTTGCTCCTTGCTGGAACCTCTGCTCCTCCCCTCTGTGTCCAGCTCCTCTGTCCCCTCCTCCTGCTCCCTCCTCCTTTCCCCCTCCCCCCCCCAGCCTGGGCACTGGTCTACCAGAGCTGGGAGGGGCAGCTGAGTGAGGGGTACATTCAGGGGGTGCCCCTTGGGACTGAGAACTTCCCCTTCCTCTTCAGGAGTGGTGGCCAAGTGCCAGGTTTGAGCTTAGGCTGTCGTCTACCCTGTCCCTGGGGCACTTACAGGGGCAGGGCACAGGAGGCTGCCAGGAAAGGGGTGTAGACTGCATGCACCACCCCTTCTCTCCCCAAGGTCCTGGAGATGACATTTTTTAGATGAGTCAACAGAGCCACAGGTCCCCGAGGCTGGGAGGTCATTCCATCAGCTCCACAGTGCACAGATGGGAAGACAGGTCAGGCCAGCCCGAGTGCAACCAGACATGGATGATGGGATGAGAACCAAGGGGTCCTGGCCCAATGCCGGCTGTGGCTTCATTGTGCAATCCCCACGAGGCTCTCCTGCCAGACTCTGCCCCATCCGGCGTGGCTCCTATCTCCACGCAGATTGGGAAATGGCTGGGGAAGCCTGCATGGGGGAGGGGTTGTCAGGCCCACAAGACCCCACTATCCCTTCAGAGCCAGCACCTGATTAACCTGGGCTTTGCAGGGCAGGGGCAGGGCCACCAGCCTTGTCCCCAGCTGCCCACAGTGGCTCACCAAGAGCAACTGCCAGGGATTGGGAAAAGAGAACACTGCCTTCTGCCTGCGTGGTGCACCAGTCACTTCCTCTCTTCGAGTTCAGTCCCCAGAACAGAAGGGAAACCTGAAAACAGGGCCACACAGAGGGCTGAGGGATGACATCCAGTGGGGCCCACGGGGCAGGAGCTCTGCTTACCCCTCTTTGGCAGATGAGGAAGCTGTCCTCAAGAGGCCAAGCACCTCTAGCTGAGGAGCCACCCCCGGCAGGAAATGAGCATCAGATGCTGCTTGGGAATGTGACCAGCTGCTGTCCTATTTCCCACCTCCCAGGGGATAGGCCAGGGCAGTGGGCTGGTTCCACCAGGCGGGGAAGGCAGCAGGCAGGAGCACACGGGCAATGACCCCCAGTCCAGCCCAGAAGTCAAGTTCGCCAGCACCTGGCCAGGAGCCACAGTCAGCCCAGGCCTCGTGGGACATCCCCTCCCTTCCCTCTGCTTGAGCAATGACAGCTGACTATTTTTTTAAATTATGATAAAATACACATAACAAAATTTACCATTTTAACCACTTGTAAGTGCACAGTTCTGTGGCATTAAGTACATTTACGTTGCTGTGCAACCATCGCCGCCATCCACCGCCAGAACTCTTCTCACCTTGCAAAACTGGAACTCTGTGCCCACTAGGCAACAGCTTCCCATGCCCTCCGCCCTCAGCCTCTGGCGACCGCCCTTCTACTGTCTGCTCTGCGGCTTTGACTACCCCAGGGACCTCGCGTAATCGGGGTGCTTTCGTGACTGTCTTGTTTCTCTCCGCATAACATCTTCGAGGTTCATGCATGTTGCAGCATGTGTTGGAATTTCCTTCCTTTTTAAGGCTGAGTAATATTCCTTCCTATGGCTGCACCACACTGTTTACCCACCCATTCCTCGACAGCCACCTGGGTTGCCGCCACCTGTGGGCTACTGTGCATCACACTGCTGTAAACAGGGTGTGCAAATTCTATTCCTGTTCCTGCTATCACTTCTTTTGGATAGACAGCTGGCTTTTGTCGGCCTCCACAGATGCCAGTTTCTTTTAAGTGCTTTGTGTGCATTAACTGATTTTGTCAAGCAACCTAATGAAATGAGTACTGCTTAACTATCCCCTTGTCACAGATGAGGAAACTGAGGCACAGCTAGGTCCAGTCATGTGCCCATCAGTGGTGGGGCTAGAAGCCCCTTCACTAAGCGCAGTGCTATATTTCAATATCCGAAATGCAGCTTGATGCGTTTAAGTCAGACACAACGAAGGACTTCCAGGCCAGAGGTTTAGATGTAGAAATGGGAGGTACTATCTTCCACTTTTTCATCTTTGAAAAAAAATATATTTCCCAATCTTTTTCATTGCCTTGTTTAGTCAGTTAATTAAAACTCCACCCCTGCCCTGTGGGGCAGCAGAAGAGGCCAACCCAGCCCTGGCCAGAGAATACTGCAGGGTGGTGCATCGTCAGCCTGCCTCTGCCCGCCCTCTGGCTGTGTGAGCAGCGGGCTGCAGGGAAGCTCTCTGAACAGGGGAGGCTGAAGGCCAGAGGGAGGCAGGACCTGGGGCAGGATACCCATGCAAAGTTGCTGGCGTAGCCGGTTGTGCGGGCGCCGGGCCTGGCTGCAGCGGAGACCTGGACAGGAGGCTTGGCCGGCAGCATCGTCAGGAGAACAGTGCTGACCGTGGGATGGGCTCCCTGCAAGGGGAAGGCCGTGGCACTCCAGGATGTCACTTAGCCCCTCCCCCATCTGCGCAGGCCCACTTCCCTCTGCAGGATGACTTGCACTTCCCACCGCCTTAACCCGGGCTCTCCGGTCAGCGGCGTCCACCCTGCTACTCCCTTTCACTTCCCAGGCCATCACCAGACCTGGGACCCTCCTTGGGGCTTCTCGTTTCCTGAGGATCCTGCACTCGCTAATGGCTCTGGGCAGAGCCCTTGTATCGCCTGCTGACAGATGAGGAAACTGAGTCTCAGAGAATTAGTGGACACAAAGTTTGAGGCCTTGAGACTGGGGTCCCTGCTACTACTCAGCCTTCCTCAAGAGGGGAAGTGACCTGCTCAGGGTCATTTGCAGCTGCACAGGGCCTGGGCAGGAGTCTGCTGACTTCCCCCAGGACCACGGGACAGCCAACACAGCTGACCAGGAGCCGCCCTTAAGGGGAAGCCCCTCCTACAAAGGAGGGGCTCCAGGCACTCACCAGACCAGGCACCAACAGGCAGCGCCCCTTCCCTGCCCCAGGGAAGCTGTTTACTTGTTAATAGACCCTTCTGTCCTCCCAGGAAGAAGCCAGGCCCAGGATTCCTTTTTGTGCTTAGCGGGTGGGGAAACTGAGGCCCAAGGAGGCATGGATTCTTCAGGTGTTCAATGAGCCTGGCTACCTCACTCGCTAGAAAGGGGGCCATGTGGGAGAAAGCAGGGCTCATCGGGCAGCAGGACCCCAACCTGGTGGCCTTCCCTAGAGTGCAGTGCAGGAGGGCTCCCTGTGCCAGTCCCAAGTGGCCACTACCCTCCCGAAGCCCAGCTTTCTCTCCTAAAGGAGCCCAGACTTTCACAACAGCTCTCTGGCAGTGATGCAAAATGTCCAAGTTCGGCTCCATCCCTCCGAGCCTGGGCTGCCCAGGGGCCAGCAGTGCGTGGGCCTTCTCAGAGCCTTCTCAGAGCCGGCATAATTTCCAGGAAAACAGCTGTGGAGCCTCAGTCCCCTTAGGGTCCCTCCCAGTGACAGGCCAGTCACATGGCAGGGGCTTTCCTGGAAATCCCAGCGCTTCATTAGGGCAGGCAGGGTAGTGGGGACGAGGGGAGGGAGGCTGCCCCAAACCACCGTGCTGGGAGCTCCCCTTCCAGACTTTGGGGAAGGCAGGCACCATGGTGGGGCTCACGCAGGGGGACCATCTGGGCCCTGGGAGCTCCATCACTTACAGTGGTGTCTTTCGACACATTGCTCCACCCCTCAGGACACGCTCTGGGTTGGCAGGCGTGGCTTAAAGGAGGTAGAGACATAAAAACAATAACTGCGACAGGTGGGGGTGCTCACCAAGGACCGGGCCCTCCTCCAGTAGCACGCTTGCATTTTTGCACGGAACGCTCCCAATTTTACACGGGAGACACAGCCCAGAGAGGTGGAATAATCTGCCCAACGTCACACAGCTGGGAAGGTGCAGCACTGGGATTCCAGCCCAGAGGTGCCTAATCCAGAGGCTGATTGTTAACTGCTGCACCATGTCTGCGGGGGCCGGAATGCCGGAAATCCCTCCAGGAACATCAGAACTTCTCATGATGCATCTCTCCCAAGACCCTAGGATTCCATTCTTTTCTATCCATCTAAGAGCCTTGGGTTCATCGTTTGATTTTATTGGCATCAAGAAGGACTGCCCCATCCCCCAACCCCCTCCAGTAAATGGGTTCTTCACCAGTGCCCGACATTCCACCATTCATATACATCCCCTGGGGAAGAATCGCTTTTTGCAAACTCAAGTGTCCTGCAAGGAACCTTGGTTGCTTCTGGGGGAGGGAACAGAGGGACCGGAGATAAGGAGACTTTTTACCTTATATCCTTTAATGCCTTTTAAATTTTAACCTAAGTGAATGTGTTACTATACAAAACATCATTAGAGTTAAAAAAGAAAACATTTAACAAATTAAATTTCGAAACTGCTAACAGGTGGGCGGGCGTATGTGCAGACAGAGAGAAGTGCGGTGTCCCTGGAAGGAGGAAGGGTCTTTGAAATGACCGGTCCAGACCCCCAAGTCCCAGTAGAGGAGTGGACTGAGAAGGTGGTAGGACTTGTCCAAATCTCATTTCCATCCAAGTGTTTCACACAGGCAGGGGCTCAGGAGGCCGGGCTGAAACCCTGGTGGCCTCACCCTTGGAGGCTCCTGGCTCCCAGCACAGTCGCCCCTACAAGGCTGGGCCTGGCCCAGCAGGATCTGATCCCCAGACCTGAAGCTCCGTGGAGTCCACCCTTGGCTGCAACTGCCTTGTCTCATCCCGGTGGCCAGCACACACCTGCTGCCCAGCCTTCCACACGGTGGGTGGGGAAGGGCAGTTTGGGGACAGCCCAGTCCTGGCCCCTCCCCCTGTGGACAGCCAGTGACCCTGGTGGGCAGGCCTCTGTGGCCTGCTGAAGTTCCCAAAGGAACGAAGAAGACTGGGGACAGGGGCTGACCCGGGGGCCCTGCAGCCTCCCCTCCCCATGTGGCAGTGGTGAGGAGCCCTACGGAGCCACCTTCCAGCCGCCGAGGGTGCTGCCCCCACGTACAGGGGCCTGCTGAGCACGGGGGCCAGGAAGGAAGGGGCCGGGGTCACCGGCGAGGAAGGAAGAGGGACAGGCTATGCAGGCATGAAGGTGACACACTGACCGCCACTCACAGCACGCCCTTCATGCCGGGACCTCTGCGAACAGTCCCATTGACCCCCAGCCTCCCTCCCTACTGGACATTCTCTCCCACGTCACAAACAAGACTAAGCCCAGGTCACCAGCCAGAGGAGGACGGAGCGGACACTTGGACGCAGTCCTGTGTGGCTTGGCCTTGTGCGATTTTCCAGCACGACACGCTCTGGCAGGGGCTGGGCCCAGGCACCAGGAAACCAGGAGGGAGCAATGGCCACAGAGGGCTGCTAGGCCCCAGCCTGAGCTAGGGTGGACACCCAAGTCCCCTCCTCCTGCAGCACATGCTGTCCTTGGGCCACTCACACACACACAGTTCATCGCCTCTGCAAACCTGAGCACCTGCCCTGGGCACGTGGGCCGTCTGTGCCTCCTCACTGCCCTCCCGGCTGCGCCTGGGCTGGAGCCCTAGAAGATTCTCAGAGCAGGCCCGGTCTCAAGGATGCCAGGCTCAGGGACAGAGACCAGAGGCAACTCCTAGTACATGAAGGAGCCCCAGGAAACAGGTGGCATTGGGGGAAGCAACACTGAGCCCTGAAGAGGGGGGAGCAGTGGGTCCCACGGCAGGGGAGAGCTGGCCAGGCGGAGGCTGGGACCAGAGAACAGCTGGCAGGGCTGGGATCCGAGCCTGAGGGGCGAACAGGATGGTCCCCGGCTGTCCTGCTCCAAGAGAGGAGCAAGGAGGCTGGGCAAGGGCCCCCTGTGCTGGGGGTGTGACAGGGGCTGACACAGCTCATGAACACACACTCCCCCAGCCAGACCTGGCCAGCAAGTCCAGAAGCAGCTCTCTGAGAGCCAGACGCCCCCACCCCCAGCATGCGTAGCCCGGACAACAGCATGGCCAAGGAAGCACTCTGGGCTCTTCGCAAGGCCTCGTGGGATCTGGTAGGCAGTAGGGGTGGGCAAGGTCCACCCCTGGGGGCCCAGTGGCCAGAGGCCAGGGCTCTGGGCCAGGTCCTGTGGTCTTGGCCCACCCTCTGTCCCCAGCCTCCCTGGCTGCACCCTCATAGGAGCTGCCGTCCAGCCTCCTGCTCGGCCCCACTTGGCCTGGGAGGCGGCCCCAGCCCCCAGGCATGTGGGGCTCTCAGGAGTACACGGTCGGGTGCACACTCGCCCTCCTTGCGCGGAGATATGAGTGCACATGTGCACACAGTTCCTGCCAGGAGAACCCTGACTTCCTGTCTCCGGGCCTAGAAATCCTCAGGAAGACGGTCCTGGGTCCAAGCCCAAATCTCTGGCAACCAGCCACCTCCACCCCTTCGGGTCCTGCTGGACACTCGGCGCCCCCACCCCTGCACCCAGGGTCTTCTTGGCTTTTTCTCACAGACCATGGCTGGCTGGGCCCCTGGGAACATGGGGTCACTTCACTGTCCCCAGCCTAGGAGGCACTGAGAGCACCCCCACTTCACAGCTGGAAAAACTGAGGCACAGAGAGATAAAGGAACTTGCCAGTGGTCTCACAGCTGGAAAGTGGCAGGGCCAGGACAGAAGCCCCTCCGCATCCCCATAACTCCCCTTGGAAGCGCAGCCCCAGGACCCTCCAGCCGAGGGGCACAGGCAGGGCCAGGGCGAGGGGTGCAGGGGCTCAGGGAAGGGCCTCGGGCTGAAAGGTGGGGAAGGGGCAGCACGGGCTCCCTGGGAAGAACCAGGCCAGGACCAAACCAGATCGAGACACCGATGGCCCCTGGGGTGACACGTGGGGTTAAGCAGGGGACAGGCTGGCCTGTCAGTCACCTGCCCCTCCCTTGGAACCCTCCCCTGGGAAAAGAGATGCCCCTCAGACGCATCTGCACCCCTCACTGGGAGGATGCCAGGCTGCTGTGCCGGGGCCTGGGGTGAAGCCGTGCCGCCCATCCTCGGCAGCCCCCCGCTGTAACACTGGCACAGGACTGCTGGCGGTGTCAGCGTCACACACACCCTGCCCCCACCCCGCCTTGGAGCCTGGGAACCCCAACCTCCCCACTTCCTCATTCCTGCCCCACCCGGGGAGGTCTGGATACTCCCTGGCTCCCCACCTCCCCCGCCCCTCGCTGCCCCTGCCCCTGGCCTCCAGCCCTGGCGCACCCATGGGGGGCAGGGAGCGCTGCCCGTGGCACCTGCTCCCAGAGGAGACAAATAACCCCTGGGCACTGAGCCCCTCGCCCCAAGGCCCCACCAAGATTCAGACCCGGCTCTGCGCTCCAGCCCTGGTGTAGGGAGTGGGGCAGACCCGCCCGGGCACTGCCCCCTGGCTGTCCACAGTGCAGGGCGGGGGCCCACAGGGAGCTGGGAGAGACATGTCCCCCACTTGCCCGGCACCACAGCCTTTCAGCACCCTTGCCCTGTCCTCGGGAGACCCAACTTTGTTAGGCTCTTGGAACCCTGGCCCACCTGCCAAGGCCCAGAGACAGTGGCGGCCAGCGAAGGAGGGGTGGGGGGGGGGGGCAGCTATTGCCACCTGTCTCAGCTTCTCCCTGTAAATCTCCCATCTCCGCTTGCAGCCCGACGCTGCCAATGCAATGAGTTTCCCAGCAGCCTCGCCCACAGGCTACAGCCAAATCTCAGCGCCAGCTTTCCGTATGTGTGTGGGGGGGGTGCTACAGGTGCACACTGGAGCTGCCGCTTTGCAGCCGCCTCCCTCGCTGAGACCTGCAGGATCATGCCCACATACACACGCTCCATGGAGGACAACTTTCACTGCTGGGAAGTCCCTCCCCTCTCTAACCCAAATACTGTAAGCTGCAGAACAAGCCGTGGTCTCTTCTTGTACCCCAGAGGCCCGGGGCCTGCCTGGGAGCACACGAGACCGATGGACCCAGGAACCCATGGTCGAGGCCTGTTTTGCTCTGCAGCCACAGGCATGGGCCTTCCCAGCTCTGGCCTGCCTCAGTCTTCCCATCAGTTCAATAGGTAGAAAGGGCCATCCACCAAATGGAGTCATTCCAGGGCCTTCCAGCCCTTTGGTGTAAGGGGACCTGGACCTCCCATTCCCAGCCAGCTTGGCCCTGTCCCCTCCTCAAGGAGGTGCCATTCTAATTCACATTTATTTTTAAATAAATCCTCTTCCCTTTCAGACTGGGAGATGGTGCTAGACAGTTAGGCAGGCCGGGAGGCCCTCCCCGCTGGGCAGGATTGAAGGGAAACTCTGCTGTCCCCAAGTACGCCCCCACAAATGCCTGAGATGCCTCTGTCATTGCCGTTCCTTGTGGCTAAGCAGCCTGCTTGGCTGAGGACAAAAATTCCCCAACTGCAGGCTTCAGAGTTGGGGGCAGGGCTGACAGTGACTCCCTGGGCTCCTAGCTCTGGGCTACCACAGCCCCCCACCTGAGGACAGCCCCTCTCAGGTCAGAGAGCCCTAGATGCAGGTGATTAGCACATCCACAGAGGCAGGCACCTCAATCTCCTCAAAGAGTACGCGGTCCCCCGTGGCCCCCGAGCTTGCCGCCTTGGCCGCCGCCCTCAGCAGGTCTTGGGCATGCTGCAGGAGGCTGTGGTTCCGCCGGCGGCCCAGTCTGCGCAGGGCCAGAATGGCCAGGACGTGATCCCGCCTGCAGAGACACACAGGCCCTGGCTGCAGACCCAGCACCTCCGTGGCACCCCCAGGCCCAGGATGAGGGGAACCCCTGGGCTGGAGGAAGTATGAGTCACTGAGCATGCCTGCAGCCAGGTCAGAGGGGCTGAGACTGACAGAGGAAGTGGGCACCGATCTAGGGCGCTGGGGTGCATGGTAGCTGAGCCTGCAAGGACACCTTGGAGGGACAGGGGAGGGGCACGCCTGGCAGGGGACAGAGCCTACGGAGAGACAGAGGGCCACCAGGGGACGGGCTCAAGAAATGGCGGTGGAGCGAGGGAGGGGCAATATGGCTGGGGGAGGGCGGCTGAGGGAGTCACGGCCTCCCAGCCCCAGCACCAAGCTGAGCACAGTGTTGTCCCAGGAGCCGGGGAGAGCGGACCTACACTGGGCTGGGGAGCCCAGAGCGGCCCGGAGGGAACCTCAGGGCTCTCAGGCTTTGGGTCACAGTGACCCAAAGCCTGGGAGGCCAACTGGGCTAGGGGACAGGGAATTTCTCCCTCCCACCCCACGTGGCATGACCAGGGAAGGGGCTGGACCAGGGGCTTTCTGTGCACGCCCCATCCTGGAATCTCCAACGCAGTGGAGAGATCTGAGCTGGGATTTCCAAGGGTTTCAGATGACTCACCGTCCCCCCAACATACCCCCATCAAAGCCTCCTTCCGCCTGGCCAAATCTCAGCATCTCCGGGCTTCCGGAGAAAGCTTTCTCCTCATGGGGGGGTCATGCCTCCCCCTTGGATTCCAGGGCACGAGGCACGTCCCTCCTTAGCCTCCCCTGCAACCAGGATGGCCGAGCTCCACTGCCCTCCACCTCCCCGCTCCAGGCCCCCTCCCCGTGCTGTCCTTAGGCTCATGTGAACACAGGTATGTGCAGCCTCAGCCCCAAACAAGCTCGCTCCACCCGGCCCTCCACACCGGCCCACCCACAGCCACTGGGACTCTTCAGAAGGCACGAATGCCAGAGCCCTAGGCCCCCGGCTCCCTGTCCGGGCCTGGGACCTAGGCGGGGAGTAGGTGCAGACGAACCTGATGTCGGGGTAGCTCTGGATGAGTGTCTCCAGGTGCCTCCTGATGTCGTCTTTGTAAGTCTCGCCCAGAATCTCGGCCACACACGGGATGGCTTGGTCCAGCCAGGTGGCCTCAGAGCCCTGTGGAGACAGAGACGTGTGCGGGGCGGGCCACCTCTCCCAGGAGCCTTCTTGCCGCCCCTGCCTCCAGCCCCCATCAGTGCACCGGTCAGCCCTGCTGCAGCACCCGCCTCCTGGACAGCAGGACGGTCCCGCCACGGCACACAGTAGTCACCTCTGCTCCCCACGTCTGGCCTGGGGGACCAGCAGACCAGATAAGGGATGTGTGTAGGGGTGGTGGGCGCCTCAGCTAGAAGGGCTTCGGGTGCGAGGTGGGGAGACGGCCCCACAAGCCCTGCCCATTGGCTAGGGCTGCCACCCTCGGACCCTCCCCTCCTCCCCACCGCGAACTATATGCAAAGTGCCACCTCCGCATCTGGTCCCACCCCAACCGGGCCAGGACGCCCAGCCCCTCTCCAGCCCAACAGGCAGTGCGAGAACTGCTCTGCCAGAAGCCCTCCCCGCTAGGACCTGGTGACTGCCACTCCCTGAGTCTTCAGGACCCAGTAGAAATGAGAGTCGGAGGGTGCTTCACCGTGTGGAGGTGAGCGCCGCGGGGCAGTCAGACGGGGCTCCTACCAAGCCCTGGAAGGTGTCCCCGATTGCTTGGGCATCGAGGCTCATCTTCTGGGAGCCGTTCACACGCTCAACACCCCGGAACCGCTCCCGAGGCCTCAGTGCCTGCGCCAGGTACTCGCGGACCACGTAACGGTGCACCTCCTGCAGAGTCTCCTGGGTGCCAGAGGGTCAGGATCAGAGTCAGGGTCAGGGCCAAGGTCCATGACCCCAGCCCCGGGCACACCCCTGCCAGGCCCTGCCCCTTGTAGTACCTGAGCCCATGGCTGGGCCACATGCCCTAGATGGTGAGCAAAGGCCACCACCTTGTCCATGAGGGGACGAAGTGTGTCCTGTGCCAGCCAACCCTTGGTGCAAACAACCCTGAAGAGC
>RJWJ010040772.1:0-13814 GCA_004363605.1 Indri indri
GGTCAGCTGGAAAGCTGGGGGGCCCTAGAAAATATGGCTGGACAAAAAAATGTGGGTTCAACCTCATTTATGGCTATTGAGACTTTCCTTTCTTTGAGCTGTTTTTGTGGCTGTTTTGGATCTCATAAAAACTGTTCTCCACATATTTGGAGACACCTCTTGCTTCCTTGATTAAGTTATAGCCTTGGTTAAGGCTTATTGGTTTCACTTAAAAGGACACTTTAATTAAAAAGTTCAAAAGCAAAAATGTCAGCTGTTTTGTCTCGGCTAAAGTCTGCTCCATTCATTGTCACTTCTCCCTGCTCCTTCCTTTTTGCCAAATCATGGCGTTTTGACCAATCAAAGTTAGCCACCTGCTCAAACTCTGTTTAAGTGTAACAAACACTGAGCTGTAACCAATCCAGTTGTTTCTAAACCTCACTTCTATTTTCTGAACATCATTTTCTCTTTTCTGTCCGTGAATCCCCTTCAACCACATGGCAGTGTCGAAGTCTCCATTCAGCTGCCCAATTTGTGAATCACTCTTTGCTCAACTAAACTTTGTTAAATTTAATGTGTGTATGGATTCCAAAATAGAGCTCCCAGAGACCCCTAAGGGCTCTGAGAGTCCAAGCCAGTTACTCACTGGGCACATTGCATCCATTGCTCTCTGACCGCAACTGGAACTCATGAGTAAGTTCTGTCTCAGATTCCAAAGCTCCACAGATTTGTGTTTTTCGTTCTCTGAGTTTGAGCAATTTTTTTATCCTAACTGGGTTCGGAAGTAATGACAGGAACTAAACTAGGTTGTGGACCCCATAATTCATTAGCTTATATCCAATTAGACGCCTGGAATTTCTGACTGAGCCAGGCAAAAACTAACAGTAAATGTCAATACTACAGAGGGTATGAATTCCAGCTTTCAGGAATTCACAGAGATTTCTGTGTTCTGTCCCTTTGTTCCTTTTTCTTGTGTGCTTGGGTAAGGAAAAAAATCATTGCCTAAGTTGATCATGGAAATCTGAGAGCCAAAGCCAAGATTCAAAGTAAAAATAGTATCCTTAATTTCTGAAGAACTGAGTACTCTACTTTCTGGCTACGCCTACCTGTACATGTATAAATATTAGGAACTGGAAGCAGCAAATGCATACAGAAATGGCAAAATCTTAGCAACAGGCAAATTCTTGCCTAGTTAATAATTGCTTAAAACAATAAAATAGGTAATTAAAAGATCGATTGTCTGAATAAAATAATAATATTTAAGAGCCAGCAAATAAAAAATATTTGCTTCCGTCTATATGTCTATGTTTCTGTATATGTCATGTGTATGTGATATTTCACTATCAAAATATATAAAAGAGCTCTAATTAATTAATTAGCTTAAGAAATAAGTACTTAAATCAAATATTTTATCAGGAAGTTAGAAACTAACTCAAATGCCTTTTAGTTTATGTAACTTTAATAATACAGTAATGACTTCTGCTCAACTTTCTTTTTGATTCTGTTGCACCCTGATTTACAATTTCTCTTTACATTCGTCTTCAGAGGGAGACAATTAACATCTATCCTCACATCTCAGAAATGCTGTGAGTATCCTTTAATATCCTCTCAAATTCTCGAAGCTGATTTAGACTCTATAATCTTTACTCAAGGATCCACTCTTGTTCAGTACGTCGATGATCTTTTGCTCTGTAAACAGGGTGCCCTCTTAGACTCCATCATTCTTTTAAAGACTCTCCCTGAATGAGGCCACAAAGCTTCTAGGTCTGAACTCCAGTGGGTACAGACAACCATTACTTACTTAGGACATAAAATATCTTAGGGCACTCAAAAGCTGACCCCCAAAACTCCTTGAGTCAATTTTGTCATAGCCTTCACTAGAGCTTGCACATTGGCAAACGGAAAAGCTGCCACTACTTACACAGACTCCAAATATGCCTTTTGAATCTACCATGAAGTTGGCACAATTTGGAAATCTCATAGTTTCTTAACTTCTGCTGACATTCCTATTGCCAATGGGCCTATAATTGCTGCCCTATTATAGCTATTCACTTTCCTTCTAAGATTGCTATTGTTCATTGCCCAGCCCACACTAAAGAAATAAATACTGTATCCCCAGGAAATGATAGAACAGACAAGGCTGCTCAATATGTGGTCAAAGTGGCCCTCCCTATTCTTTTTCCACCCAATTTATTACACTGTTCTTATCCCTGTCTGATATTATTGATCATCAGGCTAATGCCCCACAGTGTGAAAACATAAGTGGATACAAAAGGGTGCTAAACAGTTAACAGACAGATTATACATTGGGCTAAACAGACTCCCTGTGGCCCCTTTTCTTTTAACTTTTTGACTTACACTTGTCTCCCATCAGATGGGACATATGTGCAAATGGGGAATAATTAAACATATTAGATAGATAGATAGATAGATAGATAGTTGGTACTGCCCTGGGATCTACAAAATCTCTAACCAAATTATTTCCCAGTGCACTGTTTGTAAATCTCACCAAATGTCTGGAGGAAACCAACACTCTCCAGGAAGCCCCCAAATTCCCCTTTAGGTATTCAAAATTGATTTTATAAATTTACTTCCAGTTTTAGGCTCTTCTCACACTTTGGTTATTGTTTGCATTTTTAGTGGATGGACTGATGCTATCCAACTAGGTGTGCTGATAGTACAACAGTGGTAAAGAAATTAGTAACTGAGACTATTCCTTTATGGATTGAGTCAGATCAAGGGGTTCATTTTACAACAGAAATAAACCACTTGCTTGCAAAGGCTCTGGGATACTTATTAAAATTTCATACCCCATATCATCCACAATCCTCAGGGCAAATGAAAGGTAAAAATCTAGACATAAAAGGACTTTGGGAAAAGTTGGTCAAGACACTGGACTTAAATGGCTAGAAACATCACCTTTGGCCCTCATAAAAATTCAGAATTCTCCAAATAAGAGACATAGATTAACCCATTTTGAAATAGTCTTCAGTCACCTCATACCTACTGACACCTCTAAGCCTTCTATTCCTGGGCTTACTGAACACTATGGGGATTTAAGTAAGCAATTCAATACCATCGCTAGCTACATACAGATGTTAACTGATACGCTTAGAGCATATCATTAACGGAATGATAGGAGCATGGCCTCTGCCAACTGACAAGCCTTGCTATCCTTTTTGCCCAAGAGATCATGTGTGCATCAAAGTTTTTAGAAGAAATATGCTGTCACCTGGCTGGGAAGGCCTTTATAAAGCACTGTTTTAACCACATACACTGTCATCAAATAAAAGAAGAATCCTCCTAGATTCACCTGAGCCAAGCCAAACCACACTGAGACAACTGGAGACCACTGCTGCAGGGGACCTGAAAGTAAGGTTTCCAGGGCCAGTTCTCAGGCCCTGGAGCAGACATCTTCACGAAGTAGACAGTTTTTCCCAATATCGTGGATCAAGAAATCACATTTTTCACCTAAAAATTCCTTTTTGCATTTTTTTCTTTATTCCCCCCCCCCCCAAAATGGCCCTTTTAAACACTTCTTTTAAATCTCCCCCTTTGAAGACTACACATTGCAAGCTGATTGAAGACTACCTCAACCTGTCCCATTCTCTCTTTTAATCTTCCATTATGACTCTTCTTGCAAACTATGCTTTGCTTTTATTAACCCTTACTGTTTTTCCAGCAGGTCAGGCACAGACCAGCATCCCTTTGCACTAGTCTTTCAGATCCTGGCCCCATTAACTAATCAATCAAATGGCTGGTTATGCAAACATCTAGATCATGCAACGGACCTGGGCTCATTTTTGTTTCTGCAGACGTGAGTGCCTGGTGGAACCAGTCCAGAAGATGGTTGTGTGACAAGATGTGGCATCCACAACCAGAGAAAAAACATCATGCTACTTCTCCTGTTGGTGAGTCAACTGGACACAGAAAAATTTCTGTTGAATCTTAAGAACTGCCTTTTGCTCAGGTGAAGTTACTAGAAAGAAAACTTTTATCTTTTATCTTTAATGGATGACATACTAGGGCAATACTACGATAAAACCCTATGGTTCGATTCCACAGATGACGTTCTTGCACTTCTTAGATGATGCTGACAGTAACCTTAATGATGTCAACACTTGTTAATTCACCAGATGTTGTGGATGGCTCACAAGCCAGGCCTGTGCAACTTGGGGTAGCTGACTTGTTCCCCTTGTTAAGTTGCCACACACTAAAGATTACATATGGATAGACCAAAAGTCTGGACTGACCTGGTTAGGTGACAAAACTAAGCCTTGTAACTGCCAGAACAAGACCAAATATCAAATATTATAACAAATATTTCACAACCTGTTCTGTTCCCATAAAATGGCAGGGTCCCATGGAGATAGGAGATGTGCAAGTCCCAATGAGGAAGAAAAGGCACAGAAAACTCCAGGCTGGGGGGTCATGGGTTGCAACTTGATCCTATCTGTAAATAACACTGGTCTTTCTATCATGTGTGGCAATAAAGTATACAAGTGGCTCCCACCTAGATGGTCAGGACAATGTAGACTTGGTTATCTGACACCTTCTGTTGCCAGGTACTCTACTTTAAATGCCAGTCAAATTACAAACTTGGGATCTTTTGTTCGTAAAGTGGTACTACACAAATGTACTAGATGGAATTTTATCTAAAAAAAAACAGAACACTTTTCTGTCACAGTTCTAAGTCTTTTTGGTGCTCAGGAATCTTTTTCCAGCATTTGGGACTCATGAGATTGAAAAGGCAGTTTTAACTCTTTCCATGATAACAGAACAAGAGTTCAACATCACCTTACAAGCATTTGGAGCACTTCAGTTAGAAGTCAATAGCCTAATGAGGCTACTCAGTTGTATATATTTCAAAACTGCTGCCTCCTGGATGCCCTGACACCCCAAAAGGGAGGAGCTTGTGCAATTATTGGTCAAAAATGCTACTTCTATGTAAACTGCTCAGGGCAAGTAGAGACTGATCTACACCACTGAAAAGACAAGATAAATATTCTCCATCTGATTAATGAAGTCAAACCATTCTGTTGGTCTGACTATTCCTAGGAATGGGGGAGTGGCTTAATGGGGTATGGGGAAATGTGCTTAGATCTGTTCTTTTGTACTTATTTATTCTTATTTATTCTAATCTATGTCCTTCTCTCCCTTTTCAGATATTTTGTTACTTGGCTACTAATTCAATCTCTCTCTTCACAGCCACTGACTCAGGTTTTAAATTTGTGAAACATCTAGGGAAGTTCCAGACAGGGGTAATGAAGGAGCTCGGGAAATTACACCCCAAAACGTGACTTCATGGTATAAAAAATATTTTGTTTTATTTTTTTTTTTTTTGGTATTTTTTTATAAAGAATATTTTAAATTTAAGGCCTGTATAGATCAATGGCTGTTAGAGGGGTCTTTCCCTCTGTCTGCATAAAACCGAAAGGAACTATCAAAAAAAACAATCGAATTCCCTTCCCCTCCATGTTATCTCAATATATTACAGGAAAGAAAATCAAGAATGCAACCAGACCTGGCCCAAATCATTTTAATGATAACACCTGTCTCTCAGGTTAATTTAATTTCCAAAGAGAATAATTTATAAGTCAATCTGTTTCCCTCATTCATTCATTCTCCCAGGTATCTATCCATCCTCCCTAGTAACCATTTATTGCCCCTAAGCTAAGTTACCTACATCCTTCTTCTCCCATTTCCCTCTAAAATGAGGGTAATATAAATTTGTAGACCCCATTGGGATATTGGGTTATCATCCTGTGATTCTCCCTATGTACATGGTAAATAAATCTTTCTCTTATTTATCTGCCTTATTGTGAGTTGATCTTTCAGGCAAAGGGAATGCTTCTCCTCACCTCCAAACCATCATGTGTTTAGAGGCTAGGGTATCACCAGTTGAATAAGGACATTCACTGATTCAGTGGCTGTAGAGTTCAACATAGTTGTGAGGTGGAGACCCCTTGGCTCATGGCAGAATGGAGATCTAGCTCTTGTGGTTTTGATGATGAAGTTGGCAATAAGGGAATTCCTGGTTGTTGAATATTGAGATGTTGCTCTTCACCTGGAATTAGGCAATCAGATAGGAAATCAGGGACTCAAATCTGGTGTCTGTGAAGTTGGACAGACTGAGCTTATCTCAAAATGGCATGGAATAGTTAGTGCTCGGATACTGGAAATAATCTAATTATGTTATGACCTAAATCTGTGATTTACAAGCCTATTTACAAATGCTTTATCCTGGTATTTGTTTCTCTGTATTCAATAAAAATATTTTTTAAGTTGTTTTATTGATTCGACAATTTTTATTTATCACACATTATAAAACTTTAAAATCCTAGAACATATTGATCATGTATGTTTTCTTCCACAGCTCAATTTCCTGCACCTATCACTATGAATAAACTTATAATAAAAGCCCTGAAACTACTAATACACAAGGAATGAACAACTTTAAGAATCTTAAACTGTTATATGAGTTAAGACACTCAGTTGCAAACAACAGAAGCCTCTATAGTTAGTTGTGGCTGCCTATTTCTACTTAATTATACTGTGCAACAAACCATATCAAAACACGGTTTTTAAAACGATAAGCATTTGTTTGATTTATGACTGTGGGTTGGTGATTTGGGCTTAATAATTCTTTTTGTCTTAGCTGGCTAATTAGCAGCAAGTGAGCTCGTATAACAATAATAGCATATGAATACCCAAAGACTGTGATGCGCACCATCCGGGGGATGGACACGCTTGAAGCTTGGACTTGGGGTGGGGGGAGGGAAGGGCAACATACATAACCTAAACATCTGTACCCCCATAATATGCTGAAATAAAAGAAAAAATAATAGCATATGAGTCAGGAATGAGGTGATTAGAATTAAAGCATTTTAAGGTCGTTGTCTTGTTTTTATAATTTTAAATTGATCTAAATCAATCATGCTTTCTCCCTTTTAATTCCAAAAACTGCATTCATAGTACCAAATCACACCGAGAATTCCCTAAAGAATTTTGAACACCATTTTTTCACGGTATATTTTTGCATAATGTAAAGTAAAAAAGTTATTTTCCATAAAATGTTACTTTAGTTCAACATATTACAATTAAAGGTTACATTGTAACTTAATTTTGTTAAAGCCTTAAATAATATTCATAGTACATATCTAAAAAGAAAAATTTGACTTGTCTACATCAAATAACATAAATAAACATTGTTGAATTAACTTTAAATTAATTATGAAAAAAAGAGCATAATTTATAGGCAGATTCAAAATGATATTTTACATATCACATTTAGTTTGGGGATAAAAACATATAGAATAAAATGAACATTAAAATTTAAATACTTTTTACTACATCAGAAATGTACAAAAATTTCTTTGAGGATTTTGTTAATAATATCTGTTTTGACATTTAGAGCCTAAAAAAAGCAACTTTAAAAAAAATAATATTCATCCTTAGTTTTCAAGTGCTTATTTTCCAAAGGTTTAGTTAAGTGCTAAAGACATCTGGATGTATTAAAGAATATTTAGTAAAATACAATATTTTTGACAATCTTTATGGTTATATTTCAAAAATAGAATTATAAGTAAACCTAAGATAATATCATATATTTATAGACACAGACATATGTACTAAGGTATAAACATGCAAAAAAATAATCCACATACACTTGGTACAGTGGTTACTCCTGAGGAAGGAGGAAGTAAGGAAGGGGAGAGGATGGGGGTGAATTTCTGGCTATATCGATAAATGTTACTACTTATAACAAAGAGATAGCAAGCATCATGATGAATATGGCCTGGCAAATATATGGTATTTAATATACAATTTTATAACTTTTAAGTACTTTTTTGTCAATTTAGATTTTTCACAATTATTAGTTTTAATTTTAAAAATAACCTTCACATGAATTTTCTGAGTGATCATTTTATGTTCCTCATTAACTTATTATATTTAAACATGAAGGTTCCTCATGATTGATCCATATCTTAACCAGTGATTTATTATGAATATATATGAAACAAGTGTATGACTAGGAATAAAAACCATGTAAAATAGTATGATGATCAAAACTGCTTTGCTGTGATAAACTCTCCAAGTGGCTGAGTCATGGGCAGGTGCTTCTGATCTCCACTAACAGACTTGCTCATTGATATTTACTTGGAGGTCTTCGTTAGGTTCCATTTTAAAGGAACAAGGTCAGGAAATGGAGACCCTTCTTTTTTTCCTCCATTTCAAAAGCCCACAGTTGACCCCCATAGTGAATGATGTTAGTTTTCCAATGAGATATTAATCCTTCGTATTTCCACATTTTCCCAAGACCCAAAAATACAGATAGTAAGTGTCAGAGAGGCTGTATCCTTGTGAAGACATAGAGCCCATAGGCTCCCTCAGGAGGAAGCAGGAAATGGGAAGTCACAAGAGATGGGCAGTCATAACTCTTGAAACAAGCCCTCAAGGAAGAAAAGGCATTTCTATTAATTTCTATATACAATTATCATGTAAACTTGATCCCTGCCAGCTGGAACAAAGACTTTGTCTTGAAGGAAGAGTGTAGAAAGCCAGGTGGTGAGTCTTTCCTCCTCACTTAGACTTCTGCAGTCCCTGAGGATCCTCTGAGTTCTCCATACTCACTCGAGAGGGATGGCGCAGCCAGGTAGGTACTGAGTATAGTTAAGTGGAAGCTATTAACCTAAAATATCAGGGATAGAGGTAGACTAGAGGATTATTTACAGAAGTTAGGGCGGGAAGAGGAAAGAGTGGTGGAACTGATTTTTCACATGCCAAGGATCCCTAGGGCCAAAGAAAGAAGAGCTGTCTTGACCACTTGATGGGAACACCATCACCTTTAGTTCAAGAGAATGGGAAATGGTCTGAGGCCTGTTTGCTAGAAGCAGAGAAGATGCAGTGGTATAACAGCCTTGGCTAGCCACTTTCTAACTATGTGAACTTCAGGAGGTTATATACTCCCATGGGCCTCAGTTTCCTCATTTGTAAAATGGAAATTTAAAGAAATAATCTACTTCATAGGATTGTTATAAATATCTAATGAGATTAGTTCTAAGATTCAACATTTTAAATTTTATAAAAATAGTAATTTTTAATATTTCTGTACTATCTGCTCAGAAATGAGCTACTCTTCTCCCTCATAGAAAGTTTCCCCAAACAACCACGTTTTCTGGCTTTCCTTCAAATCTGAGTTCTAACCAGAGCACAAAATCGATGAAGAAATTATTAGTAACATAAAAAATAATTAGAGAGTTCTGATAATCCCATTCATGATGATCTAGTTTTGGGAGATAAGGAAAAAGGAGCTGGTTTCATCTTTATGTAGGGAATATCCTTAAGAATCCTATTATGACTGTTGTTAGGATAACTGGATCTCCACATACAAAAGAATGAGACTGGGCCCTTAGCTTACATCATATTCAAAAATCAACTCAAAATGGGTTAAATTCCTAAATGTAAGACCTGAAAACATAGAACTCCTAGGAGAAAACATAGGGGAAAAGATCTTTGATATTGGCCTTGGCAATGATATTTTGGATATCACATCAAAAGTACAGGCAACAAAAGAAAGTATAAGCAAGTGAGACTACAACAAATTAAAACAGCTTCAGCACAGTAAAGGAAACATCAACAAAATCAAAAGGCAGCATATGATTGTGGGAAAATATTTACAAACAATATATCTAATAAGGGGCTAATATACAAAATATACAAGGAACTCACACAACTTAATAGCAAGGAAACAAATGATCCATTTTTAAAATGGGCAAAGAACCTGAATAGACATTTTTGCAAAGACAATGTAAAATTGGCCTACAGGTATATGAAATGAAGCTCAATTAGTTTAATCCTCAGGGAATTGCAAATCAAAACCACAATGAGATATCACCTTGTACCTCTTAGGATGACTAAAAACAAACGAACAAACAAAAAGATAACAAGGGTTGGCAAGATGTGGAGAAAAGGAAACCCTTCCACACTGGTGAGAATGTAAATTGGACAGCCATTAGGGAAAGCAGTATGGAGGTTCTTCAAAAAATTAAAAATGGAACTACCATATGATCCAGAAATCACTTTCTGGTATATAACCAAGGAAAACAAAATCAATACTTCAAAGAGATATCTGCATTCCCATGTTCATTACAGCATTATTCACAATAGCCAAAATATGAAAATAGCCTAAGCGTCATCAACAGATGAATAGATAAAGAAATTGTGATACACACACACATATGCCTCCCTTAAAAAAGGAGACACTGCCATTTGTGACAACATAGATGAACCTGGAAGACATTATACTAAGAGAAATAAGCCAGAAATAGAAATAAAAATACTGCATTATCTTACTTATAAGTGAAATCTAAAAAAAAAAAAAGAAGCCAAATGCATAGAAACAAAGAGTAGAACAATGGTTACCAGGGGTGCTGATGGGGAGGAGATGAGCAGATGTAGGTCAAAGAGTACAAACTTGCAGTTATGTAGGATAAATAAGTCTAGAGATCTAATGTATAACAGGACTATCATTAATAATATTATATTTTATATTGAAAATTTGCTAAGAGAATAAATTTTAGGTGTTCTTACCCCCCCACACACACATTCACACGCAAGTGATAACTATGGAAGGTGACAGATGTGTTAAATTGTGTGCCTGTAGTAATCATTACACCACATATACATATAGCAAAATATATTTTGTACACCTTAAATCTATACAATAAAAAATGGGGGGAAAGGGAGGTGAAATTTGTCAAAGCAGAGATAACAGCATGCCCCTTCTATAGTACTTGCATTTTATTTTCATCCCCACCACTGACTTACTATGTGAACTTGAGACAGTTATTTCATTTCTCCTGTCCTGATTTTCTCCTTTGTAAAGTAGGATAATAAATACTACTTTCTGTCCTTCTCTCAAAAAAAATTAAAAAATCTTACTATGATTATCTCGCCTTAGGGAAAGGAGAAGCAAAATCTCACTAGAAATGCTTCCTTTGAAAGGTAACATTTTGGGTTAGTAATTGTACTAACATTTTACTACCTGGAAATGTGTACAGCCAGTTGCACCTGGCCAGAACAAGGTCTTATTCTTTCTAATCTTTCCAAACAAAATTAAGCAAATCAGTGCATAACGATTAAACCCCCACCTCTGCCTTAAAAGGGGGTCAGTCCATGAGATTTGAGCTTCAGCACCTGAGACAACATCTTTAAGGACACTGAACCAATGAGGATTTGGCCCTTTTCTTATGAACAAGTAGGTGACTAAGGAGTGGGGAGGCTATGACAGAAAAAGGTAATATTTACATCAATAAATTCAATTTTTCTACTTCTTACCCAAAAAGGAATGATGGAGACTTTGGAAAACCTAGTCATAGTCAAACATAAATAATTAACACCACATTTATTTATCATTAGCCATATCCAACTCTATCATAAGAATTTTCTAACTTTGAAGGTGGACTAACTGTCCAGGAACCAGGCATGAGAGAAAGAAAAATAGATGAGGCTTCACAACCTTTACTCATTACGTTGAATAAATCAAACTTTTTTATGTTCCTGTAATTGTAATTGAGTTGATGGAACCAAACAAATAAGTTAAAGAAGAGAATTTGCCTTGTTAAGACTTACGATTCTGCTATCACATGTAAATAAGATAATATATATTTGTAAGCTCTGTATAAACTTCGATATGCAATAAACCCCCCATGTGGAGATAATCAGAAATTAACATACAGTCAATATGCAGTTGTTAGAATAAATTTCATCTTATCTCTTGTTTACATGTCTTGATTCTAGACAAATCCTATACATCAACCTCACCCATGGCTAAAGTGTCTTGTTCTATAGCACCTGCACCAAGACAATAAGCAGTTTCTATATCCATGTAAAATTGAGACTACAGTCTATCTACTGATCATACAGAGGGCTCTCTCTAAGGCACTCTCACTTCAATCCATGTGTGCCAGTTGAAGTCTACCTCTGGCAGTGTAGACCTCCTAGGTAGAAGAGAGGTCCCAGGGGAAAAAGGGATACCCAGTCACACCTTGCGTCAGGAACAGGACTCCTCCGGGGGGCAAATTTCATAGAGACAGTCCTTCGATGGGGAAATTTAGGATTAGTCTTGTAGACTTATATGTTCTTCTCAAAGGAGACATGTGCCATTGTAATGACCTTATCCTAAACTGTCAGGCTTTCTTTATATTCTTACAACTTTTTCTTTTGACATAATTTTGGACTCACAGAAAAGTTACAGAAATAATGCAAAAAACTTTCCATCTATTTTTAAAACTTTTTTTTACTGTGGTAAAATATACATAAGATGAAATTTACTACATTAACCACGTTTAAGTGTACTTCAGTGATGTTAAGTCCGTTCACAGTGTTGTATAATCACTATCCATTTCCATAATATTTTCATCATCAAAAAACAGAAGCTATGTACCCATTAAACAGTAACTCTCCATTTCCTCTTGCCCCTCATCCCCTGACAACTACTAATGTACTTTTTGTCTCTATGGATTTGCCTATTCTGGAAATGGCATATAAATCATTCATAAAATATTTGTCCTTTTGTGTCTGGCTTACTTCATTTGGCATAATGTTTTTAGAGCTGGTCCATGTTGTAACATGTATTGGAATTACATTTCTTTTTAAGGACGAAAAATATTCCATTGTGTGTATAATCACATTTTTTTATTCGTCTCTTGATAGACATCTTGGTTATTTCCACTTTTTGGCCATTGTGAATATGTTATGAATATTGGTGTACAAGTATCTGTTTGAGTCTCTGTTTTCAACTCTTTGGGGTATATACCTAGGAGTAGAATTGCTGGATCATATGGTAATTATATGCTTAACTTTTTGAAGAACCACCACACTGTTTTCACAGTTGCTGCATCATTTTGCATTCCTACCAGCGATTCACAAGGGTTCTAATTTCTCCACGTCTTCACCAATACTTGTTATTTTCTGTTGGTGCTGTTGTTGTTTGTAATATAATAGCCATCCTTACGGGTGTGAAGTGCTATCTCACTGTGGTTTTGATTTGCATTTCCCTGACGGCTGGTGATGCCAAACATCTTTTTATGTGCTTATATTGGCTATTTGTATATTTTCTTTGGAGAAATATCTATTCAGGTTCTCCATTTACTTTTCAATTGCTTTTTTTTACTTGTAGGAATTATTTATATATTCTAGATATTAATTCCCTTTCAGATATTAAGATATATGATTTGAAAATATTTCTCTCATTCCACAGGTTGTCTTTTCACTCTCCTGAAAGTGTCCTTTGATGCACTAAAGTTTTTAATCTTGATGAACTCCAACTTATCTATTTTCTCTTTTGTCACCTGCACTTTTGGTGCATACCCAAGAAATCACTGCCAAACCCACTGTGATGAAGATTTAATCTATATCTTCTTCTAAGAGTTGTACAGCTTTAGCTCTTACACTTGGGGCTTTGATTTATTCTGAGTTAATTTTTATATACGGTAGAAGGTAAGGGTCCAGCTTCATTTTTTTTACATGTGGATATCCAGTATTCCCAACACAATTTGTTGAAAAGACTGTTCTTTCCCCATTGTCTTGGCACCCTTGTTGAAAATCAATTAATCATATATTTAAAAGTTTATTTCTGGCCGGGCGCGGTGGCTCACGCCTGTAATCCTAGCACTCTGGGAGGCCGAGGTGGGCGGATCGTTCTGAGCTCAGGAGTTCGAGACCAGCCTGAGCAAGAGCGAGACCCCATCTCTACCAAAAATAGAAAGAAAATTAATTGGACAGCTAAAAATATATATATAGAAAAAATCAGCCGGGCATGGTGGCGCATG
>RJWJ010040773.1:0-13822 GCA_004363605.1 Indri indri
GGGCGGTCTCGCTCTTGCTCAGGCTGGTCTCGAACTCCTGATCTTGAGTGATCTACCCGCCTCAGCCTCCCAGAGTGCTAGGATTACAGGCATGAGCCACCGCGCTCAGCCTACCATATATCTTTAGACAACGTTTCTACTCTACCAATCAAAAGAAGTTGGATATATCACACTTTAAAATAGGTATCGAAAGAGCAAGTCCAGAACCTCCCTTACACATTCTTTCATTGGAAGTTCTTCCTAGTATGTAATGCAATGTTACCACAGGTGTTTTAAGCCTACTTTCTCTTGATTTGTCCATAAAGGAAGGAGGGGGAGAGCAGTTCATCAATTGTGTACGTGACAACAAGATGAGCTGGTTATGATGATGCCCCGATATCATTGTACTATAGATGCTATTAAAGTTTCCACTGCAGTTGCTATAGAAATAGTGAAGAGTAGCAAGGACAGGTTCAGGCATAAAGCTTCTCAGAGAAAAGGTATTTCAGAAAAGCAAGGTCTAAGCTAACCTTATGCAAGGCCTCAAAAGCCCTCAAGGCCACTGGAGAAGGAAAGGAATTCAGTAGATACACAGTGTTATCTATTTTGGTTTTTGTGTTGTTTTGCCTCTTTTGTGACTTTTTAACAACAAAGAACCAATCTGCCAAGGTTGGGAACACAGAGGCTTTTATTACTGTGAGATCCTTTGTCCTCTGTTCAGTGGTGGAAAATAAACGTGGATGATCACTGCTCTTTACTAATGCTGGACATGCTCTGGACAGTGTGATGAAAAATGGGAATTTTAGAGTTTGAGTAACTACGTGAGAGCCCTGAAAGGTCCCTACCCCAGATAACCACTTATATTTCATTTGCCTCTGCAACTCCTGACAAAAGTAAGAGCCCTCCGTAAACACGATCTTTTACTAAAGAACCTCTTAATGATTTGAGAAGTTTATTGTGGAAGACCATCATGCCTGAAACTCAGTTTTCACACTCAACTCTCATCCAAAAAAAGAAATCAATCTTTCAGCCATGGAACCTACCTGATGTCCCAGATGACTTGTGGAAAGATCTGTCCACTCCCAGCAGCCCAGGAATCAGGAAAAAAATCATTCCCCCAAAAATGGGAGGCAGAAAAAAAAATGGGAAGAATAGAGAAAAGCAAAGCTGGAAAGGATAGTTTCATTCATTTCAAACGGGAGAAATTTTTAAAAATCCAAATGACTTTGGAAGGCAGTGGGGGCGGTGGTTACTGCACGTCGCATTTGGACAATTCCAATTTAACAGCTCCTTTGTAAGATATGATTCCCCTTTTCTAGGAACTTCAGAAATTATCCTCATCCTTGAGACTTAAAATACGGTTTGCGGATCAGCAGAATCGAGAGTCCTCGGGAGCTTTTCAGAAGTGTGGACTTGCAAGCCCACCTTTCTACAACTTAACAAGATTCTCCAGGTAATCCAGATGCATGTTAGATTTTAAGAAGCACCGATTATAATCCTGGGGGGTTCTTCTTCATTTGTAATGAGCCCCAGGTGATGTCACTCTTGCTCATGTATTTGCTGCATCTGGAGTGGCAAGGTTGTCGAGGAGTCACTGGTTCTCCGCTCTGGTTGCACAAGAGAATCACCTGAGGAATTTCAAAATGAAGTGATACCCAAGTCTCTCCCAAGTAGGTTCTGAGTTAACAGGCCTGGGCTAGGGCTCAGACTAATTAGTACTTTTCAAAAGCTTCCAGGTGATTCTAATGAACAGCCTGTGCTCAGATCCACTTACCCAGACAAACCCTTTATTTTCAACGCTATAAGGCAGGTAGAGCAGGTATTGTTATACCTGTTCAACAGATGAGAAAACCTAGGACTCAAACATTAGCTGAGAGCTGCTTTCACTAGACTGACTTCCAAAGCAGTGAAGTAACTGCTATTTCCCCAGCTGAGAGTAGAGGAAAGTTAAGGTCTAAAATTAATACAATGTCCAGTATTTTCCATTGTGAGTCCATAGAAAAAGCCTGAAAGCATTTTAAAGGATAAATCATCTATAACAATCTCTTAATTCTATACATAGGGAAACTGAGGCCCAGAGTAAATATGTGACTTGTCTCAAATCACAAGATTTTTAGCCAAAATGACAACTCCTACACCACACTCCTGGTTCAGTACGTTTTTGGCTAAACTGCATTTCCCAAGTGTGATACATGGATTCCACAGGACATTAACAGATGTTCCTCTGAAAAAAGATTAGATAAACTAAGCCACTTCTGGGTTAAGCCAAATTAAGTGTGTTTTCTACTGCAGGACCTCTCAGCTTTCACTGGACTAATATGTCTTCTGAATCTCTGTGAGAGCACTACATAATATACGGTATTTTCTCAGTGTCTCTGACCTTGAAACCACTTTTTTTTTCATTTTTCTTTTTTTTTTTGAAATAGAGTCTCGCTCTGTTGCCCATGCTCAAGTGCCGTGCTGTCAGCCTAGCTCACAGCAACCTCAAACTCCTGGGCTCAAGCAATCCTACTGCCTCCGCCTCCCAAGTAGTTGGGACTACAGGCACGCGCCACCATGCCCGGCTAATTTTTTCTATATATTTTTAGTTGTTGGCTAATTTCTTTCTATTTTTCGCAGAGATGTTCTTGCTCAGGCTGGTCTCGAACTCCTGACCTGGAGCAATCCTTCCGCCTCGGCCTCCCAGAGTGCTAGGATTATAGGCGTGAGCCACCGTGCCTGGCCTGGAACCATTTTTTTTTTTAAATCAAACATCTCAAAGTAGTCCCATTCTATGAGCAGACTTCGAGAAAGACTATTAACCTTGGTTTTCTTCAAGGTTGTTCTGCTTTAACGATTGGGAACAGTTTGTTACACTCCTAGAGGTAGAGCACCAACTAGAAGACTAAAGGGAAAAGTACCATTAGCACCATGTAACATCTAAAAGAACCATCTTAAGGTCATGAAATTATTGCCTTATTATTCCACCTCATCCCTTAATAGACCATGACTCAAGCTCTTTCCTACCACAGAAAGTGTCATTTTGATGTTCTTCTTGCTGGATTGCTGCTTGGTAATGAACCTTCCCCCATGTCAGGCACTAGCTAAACACTTAATGTGGATTATCTCATTTAGTTCCTAAAACAATCTGAAGTAAGGACCCATTATCCCTATGTTAAAGTTAAAAAATCTGCGACTTAAGTAACATGTCCAAAGTCACACAGTAAGTAATGGAACTAGGTTTTGAACCTGAAGCTGACCAATGCCAGATTCGGTTATACAGTAAGATGATATTGCTGCTATAAATAACGTTCTTTTCCATTTATCAAAGTGCTTATTCCAGCCAGCCATGGTGGCCCATACCTTTAATCCTAGCACTTTGGGAGGCTGAGGCAGGGGAATCATTTGAGGCTTGAGTTCAAGACATGCCTGAGCAAGAGTGAGACCCCAACTCTACAAAAAATAGAAAAATTATCTGGGCATGGTGGCACACACCTGTAGTCTCAGCTACTCAGAAAGCTGAGGCAGGAGTATCGCTTGAGCCCAGGAGTTTGAGGTTGCTGTGAGCTATATTTTTTTTTTTGTCAATTCAAGACCAATTTATTCTCAAGTTTTGCCAACACAGAAATACTCTCCTTGAAGTGCATGAAATCTTTCCATTCACTTTATTTATTTATTTATTTGTTTATTATTTATTTATTTATTTATTTTGAGACAGAGTCTCCCTCTGTTGTCCGGGCTACAGTGTCGTGGCATCAGCCTAGCTCACAGCAACCTTGAACTCCTGGGCTCAAGCAATCCTCCTGCCTCAGCCTCCCGGGTAGATGGGACTACAGGCATGCACCACTATGCCCGGCTAATTTTTTCTGTATATATTTTTAGTTGTCCAGCTAATTTCTTTCTATTTTTTTAGTAGAGACGGGGTCTCGCTCTTGCTCAGGCTGGTCTCGAACTCCTGACCTGGAGCAATCCTCCTGCCTCGGCCTCCCAGAGTGCTAGGATTACAGGTGTGAGCTGCCGTGCCCAGCCTCCATTCACTTTAATGCCTCTTGCTTAAAATTTCAACTATAATGCCCATATCCCTAATGCTAATCTTTTTTTCACTCTTGCCTGGGCTAGAGTGCAGTGGCATCATCACAGCTCACCATAACCTAAAACTTCTGGGTTAAAGTGATCCTTCTGCCTCAGCCTCCTGAGTAGCTGGAACTACAGGCATGAGCCAGTATACCTGGCTAATTTTTAAATTTTTTGTAGAGATGGGGTCTCACTGTGTTGTTCAGGCTGGTCTCGAACTCCAGGGCTCTTCAGTGAGCTATGATGATGCCACTGCACTCTATCTAGCCTGGGTGACAGAAAGATCCTGTCTCAAAAAAAAAAAAAAAAAAACAAAAACCAAAGTGCTTATTCCATTTATCAAAGGGAGAGGAGGGGGAAGGAGGAGAGGAGAGAGATTGGGAGAGATTGGTTTATTTTAAGGGATTGGCTCACATGAGTGTAGGGGCTGGCAAGTCTGAAACCTGTAGGCAGGTTTCAAAACCCAGCAGGAGGCAATGTTGTTGTCTCGAGTCCTAAGGCAGTCTGGAGACAGAATTCCTTCCTCTTTTGGCAACCTCAGTCTCTTCCCTATTGATTTCAGTGTTAATTTTCTTAACGATCCCTTCAAAATTATCTTAAAAATACCTTCATGGCAACATCTACACTGGTGTTTGACCAAACAACTGGGTACTATAGCCCAGCCATGTGGGGACACTAAAAATCAAAATGGAGTCACCCACGCTAAAGTTCCAAGTCACCAAACCTAAACTGAGTTGTTATCTGACCTTCGGAGAAATCAAGAGGAAGAGACAGCCAGTTTCCCAAACAGGCCAGTTTAAATCTTTGATCAGCATGATAATGAAGTTCCCTCTGCTTTAATTCTGGCACAAAAAAAAGTACCCTAAAGTAACCTGATACTAACTAATCAGTCATTTTTTTATCGTCCGTCTAGAAGAAATTAATGCACTCTTTGTTCTTTGCTTCTGCTTTCTTCAGCCCTTCTCTGTCTATAAAGCCAACCTCTTCTGCTCAGCTTATTGGAACACTTATTTTATGGAATGAAATGTTGCCCCATTCTAGAATCATAAATAAAGATTGAAATCTTTAAATTTGTCATAATTTTGTCTTTTGACAATATATAGTACACAAAGTCATAGAAATGTAAGTATCTTAGATCCCAGAGTCCAATTTCCTTATTTTTTCAAATGAGGAAACAGTTGAAAGAGAAGTACCAAGTTACATAGATGCGTTCACAGGAGTACGTGCACACCCCAATTCCCAGAACCTCTCATAAACAGCTCACTACCTTCTAATAAAATTAGGTGGAAAAATTAAATCCTTCCAAAACCCTACTATTCTGTTTTGAAGAACTGGTTGGAAATAATCAGCAAGCAGATGATTTTACTACTTTTCTCCAAATTAATGCTCCCCAACACCTGGAAGTTGCGACTACCTTCAGATCAGATGGAAAGTCTGGAAATAGCTGACACAACTCTCCCAGAAAGCAGACTTTTCTCTCAAGACCACGCCTGCCCCTCCCACCCCTGCCGGCCTCTCCAGTTTCACCTCTCACTTCTCAGGTTTCCTTGCACCAGAAGCTCCAGCTATGCTGTATTTCTTTTCTTTCCTCCCCTTTTGCCTCTGAGTTTACAAACAAGCTCTTCGCCTCTGGGTCTGAGACACTCTGGTGCTACCCCTCTCCCCAGCCTGCACCCACCTTTTGCTTCCCCCCATCCATTCTTCAAGTCTTGGCTTAGACTCTCAGATCTATTTCTCAGAAGGTGCTTCCCCACCCCACTCAACTGGGTACAGCTGTAGGACACTGTACCCTGCTATTTATTACCTGTTTATTTATCTACACCTCCAACGAGTGTCTGGAGGGCAGAGACCACGGCTTATTCCACGATATCCCCACATTAGAGTCTATCACATAATAGACATTTAAATATGTATTGGGAGAAGAAAGGAAGGAAGAAAAGGAATGAAGGAACTTCTGTAGGCCCTTTCTTGTACCGTGCAGCTCAGATCTGACAACTGGAAGACAATCTGTGACGGCATTTGCCTAGAGAATTGTAGGGTGTGGAGTAACTTTGATCTTTGCAGGTGCCAGGAATCTTTACTTACTGACCTGGCATCCTTGGGATTTGCACCGATGGCTTTTAGGACTTTGGCAACACTGAGGAGTTACAGGTGTCAGGTAACAGGAATGGAGGGGGACCAATGATGCTTCCTGGGTATTCATGAGTAACTTGGACTGCACGTGTTTGGGATGTGAAGGACAAGGTCGCAGGATCAGGAAGTGGGGAGAAGAAGCTGGTTTCTGGCACGAGACAATATCATCGATTCAATTACTACATATTGAATTTGAGGTGTTAGGAAAATATTCAAAATTACAGTTGAAAGGAAGCCCAAAAAACTATAGCCCTTCATGAATTTGTCACGCTTATGTCAATTACTGTTATCAAGGAAGTGTCAAGGCGGCCAGAAGGCAGAGTGTTATTGCCCACTTGGCGCTTTGAAGGTCATCAAAAAGTGTCTACTCCCTTTACTACCTATTATCGTGTCAAGGTACCTGGAATTTGTAATTAAAGAGGTATTTGTTATATACCATCAAATATATGTTGTAGGAACATATATCTCTGGAATGAAAGATAAATGTAGCAGTGGTTACCTCTGGGGAAAGGGGCTTTCGAGGTCAGAGGTGGGAGGGAGACCTATCTTCCACCATCTACCCTTTAGTACCCATTGAAATCCTTATCCTGTACACAGATTTTTAATCTATGAAAGGAAATTTTTTTTTAGTTTTAAAAGTTGGAAGTTGTCAACAGGGAACTGATTAAATATAGTACATCCATTAAGTGGAATAATGTACAGTTATTAAAATGAAAAAAAAACATAGCTTTAGATGTACTGATACAAAAGCTGTCCATGGTGATTTGTTAAGATCAAATTTGAGTGTAAACGTTAAAAATGTACCCATTTAAAAACAATTGCCTTTAAAAATTTTTTTTTGAGACAGAGTCTGACTGTGTTGCCCGGGCTAGAGTGCCATGGCATCATCGTGGCTCACAGCAACCTCAAACTCCTGGGCTCAAGCGATCCTTCTGCCTCAGCCTCCCAAGTAGCTGGGACTACAGGCATGCGCCACCATGCCTGACTAATTTTTTCTGTATATTTTTAGTTGTCCTGCTAATTTCTTTCTATTTTTAGTAGAGACCGGCTCTCACTCTTGCTCAGTCTGGTCTCGAACTCCTGACCTCGAGCGATTCACCCGCCTCGGCCTCCCAGAGTGCTAAAAACAATTGTCTTTAAATATGCATAGGGAGAAAAATGCCAAAAAATACACTAAACTGTTAACATTGATTACTTCTGCAAGATGGAATTAGAGGAGGCTTTTGTTTTCTCAATTGTACATTTTGACATTGGTTGAATTTTTACAAGGAGTATATTACTTTATAATCAGAAGAAAAAAAAACTTAAAACAGTTCTATGGCACTGCAAATAGTCCAAGAATGGAGGGAGGAAGCAATCCTCTGCTGGCAGTACTTGGTTAGGAAGCAGACCGTCCCACTGGATGAGTGACAGATCCAGTTCCTCTCTGAGCCCACCATCACCTTCGGCACTGCCATCGCTGCCTTCTACATCCCTGTTTCTGTCATGACCATCCTCTACTGCCGAATCTACATTATTTTCAGCAGTTGGGACAAATTTCAAACCCCTCGCTCCAGATGGAAAACCAGGCATATACTTGAGTTTGTGCATTAGGGCAGGGGAAGTGGTATAGTACGGTGTTGGCTCACAACAGCACCTCAGTAACGTTTAATGTTATAATTGAGACTGGGACTGTAGAATACATACCACTTGTCTTTTTCCCCAGTGCATGACAATCTAGGTATTTATCACCAGGACCTTTTAAAAGACCGTTTCCACCCTTAAGGTCATTGCAATCTAAGGTAATCTAACATCCCTGCTTTCCTCTCTTTGCTCCTCAACAATCCAATTCTTTTCCCTATTCTTTCACCATTCTCATTCTCCCAGCCCCCTTATTAAAAATTGCCACAAGAGGGCAGCAGCTTCATGCACAAGAAAGGCACTAGGGCATTGGTAATCACAAAAAGCAAAAAAGGATGATGCCATTATAAAAATGTTACCAAAACTTTAGAGGTTTCAGCATCTTGTTCTGAATATGCTGGCAGCCATCTTTAATATTCTATTAGAAACTGTAAACAACAGTGGAAGAGAAAGTCATGCTGTTGAGTGGAGCTAATGTGTTTCCTCTCTTCCAGATGCTGGCCAAGAAGAAGTGAGATAGAGAAGAGAACAGTCTAGAACCTAAGACTTAATCTTAATGTAAATTCTTGCACCAGGATGGAAGGGGAATCTTACCACAATGTAACCACCATCAACGGCACCCCAGTAAATCACCAGCCTTTGGAACGCCACGGGTTGTGGGAAGTCATCACCATCGCGGCTGTGACTGCCGTCGTGAGCCTGATGACCATCGTGGGCAACGTCTTGGTCATGATCTCCTTCAAAGTCAACAGTCAGCTCAAGACAGTCAACAACTATTACCTGCTCAGCTTAGCCTGTGCAGATCTCATCATTGGCATCTTCTCCATGAACCTCTACACAACCTACATCCTCATGGGACGCTGGGCTCTCGGGAGTCTGGCCTGTGACCTTTGGCTGGCACTCGATTATGTGGCCAGCAATGCTTCTGTCATGAACCTCCTGGTGATCAGTTTTGACCGTTACTTTTCCATCACAAGACCCCTGACGTATCGGGCCAAGCGTACCCCAAAGAGGGCTGGCATCATGATCGGCCTGGCCTGGTTTATCTCCTTCATCCTCTGGGCCCCAGCAATCCTCTGCTGGCAGTACTTGGTTGGGAAGCGGACTGTCCCACCGGATGAGTGCCAGATCCAGTTCCTCTCTGAGCCCACCATCACCTTCGGCACTGCCATTGCTGCCTTCTACATCCCTGTTTCTGTCATGACCATCCTCTACTGCCGAATCTACCGGGAAACAGAGAAGCGAACCAAAGACCTGGCTGACCTCCAGGGCTCGGACTCCATGGCCGACGCTAAGAAGAGAAAGCCGGCTCACAGGGCTCTGCTTGGCTCCTGCCTTGGCTGTCCTCGACCCGCCCTGGCCCAGAGGGAAAGGAACCAGGCCTCCTGGTCATCCTCCCGCAGGAGCACCTCCACCACTGGGAAGTCATCCCAAGGCACTGGCCCAAGTCCCGACTGGGCCAAAGCTGAGCAGCTCACCACCTGTAGCAGCTACCCCTCCTCAGAGGACGAGGACAAGCCCACCACTGACCCTGTTTTCCAAGTGGTCTACAAGAGTCAGGCCAAGGAAAGCCCAAGGGATGAATTCAGTGCTGAAGAGACCAAGGAAACTTTTGTGAAAGCTCAGACTAAACGAAATGACTATGACACCCCAAAATACTTCCTGTCTCCAGCTGCTGCTCATAGACCCAAGAGTCAGAAATGTGTGGCCTATAAATTCCGATTGGTGGTAAAAGCTGATGGGACCCAGGAGACCAGCAATGGCTGTCACAAAGTGAAAATCATGCCCTGCTCCTTCCCCGTGGCCAAGGACCCTTCAACGAAAGGCCTTGATCCCAACCTCAGTCATCAAATGACGAAACGAAAGAGAATGGTCCTAGTCAAAGAGAGGAAAGCAGCCCAGACCTTGAGCGCCATTCTCCTGGCCTTCATCATCACGTGGACCCCTTATAACATCATGGTCCTAGTTTCCACCTTCTGTGACAAGTGTGTCCCAGTCACCCTGTGGCACTTGGGCTATTGGTTGTGCTATGTCAATAGCACTGTCAACCCCATCTGCTATGCCCTCTGCAACAGAACCTTCAGGAAGACCTTTAAGATGCTGCTTCTCTGCCGTTGGAAAAAGAAAAAAGTAGAAGAGAAGTTGTACTGGCAAGGGAACAGCAAGCTACCCTGAAAAGCTGGTAACTCCTCTCAGCAGAACAATGACCATAGTCAACTTCCTCCGAGGATGGGCAAGCTGAGTCTCGTTTGTATATTTTTTTTAAAAGACATCTGTCATTTTGAGCCCCCGAGGACTTTTGTGAAGGCTCAAGGTCTGTTGTCGAAAGAAAGGAGTCGGAGCTGCAGCAATTGCTGTCATATTGAATGATTCTTGCCTATGACCAAGGCCACCTGATGCCACTGGAGTTTGCCAATGAAGTAGAGACTCAGAGCCCTTCACAGGAGGAAGCACACTGGGTCACAGGGAGCAATGGTTTAAGGAACTTCTGTCAGCCTGCTGTGGGAAACAGCAGGGACCAGGTGGAAACCTTCCCCTGCAGAAACCTGTCCTAGAGTTTTGTGCAATATGTATGTGTCTATGAAGTTGTCTTGTGCCAGTGAGAACCAGAGACTGTAAATCAGTGTTACCTGTTAACAAAAATGATTATTCAACTGGCTTCTAAGAATATATTCACAAACTGATCAGTATTTATCACACAGCTACCATGTGGTCTGTACGGTGGTATGTTTTCCTATCCCTACATCTGAGTGTGGCTCTTTCTCTTCCCTTTTATAACAGAGGCCAATTCCTGGTACTCACTGAAACCATGTTGATCCCTACATAACCATCCTTCCTCTGAGAGTTGGGGCTCCAAAAGGACACTGAAACCTGTTGCTTCTGTTCTGCTAATAAAGATGATCAAGTCTCCACAGTCAGTTATTTTGGTTTTTGCCAGGGGGAATTTTTTTTTCCTATTATCTAAACAAATATTGTGCATTCTATTTTTGTGCCTATTTGAACCCATTTATTTATGCCACGTTCTTAGGAGAGCTAGCAGTGTAACAGCCCTTCCCTGGGTAAATATCTTCAGATTATTTAATCACAGTTCCCTTACATTGTTTCCAGAGGTCTTGCTTTCTAATCTCTGTACAAGGCAAACCGAAGCAAAATGTGGAAAATGAATTTGCTTTTGAACTTCTTCCAGAGCCCTTTCGCAGCCTCCAATTTCCCTCATTCAGATCCCCAATTCACACCCAGGCACAAGCAGGTCACTGTGCTGCCTTTAGGCAGAAGTGCTATTTGTGGGGGAAAACTGGGGGACTTTCCTTCTTTTATTAGGTCCTTTAAATCTGGGCTCTGAAATGACTGACTTGTTCATTCCTCTCCAAATTCAAAGATGAGAAGCCCAGAAAAGCATAGTTGTGGGTCCAGTGAAGCTGAAAATGATCTGAAAGCTTTATCTTTAAAAACAAAGGGTAGGTCATAGTAATGCATAATAAAACAGTTAACATAGGTGGGGCACGGTGGCTCATGCCTATAATCCTAGCACTCTGGGAGGCCAAGGCAGGAGGATTGCTTGAGCCCAGGAGTCTGAGGTTGCTGTGAGCTAGGCTGATCCCTCGGCACTCTAGCCCAGGCAACAGATTAAGACTGTGTCTCGAAATAAAAAGTTAACATACGTTAGAGTACCAGGATTATTAAAAACCAAAGTTAATAGACAAACTGAATGGTAATTCTGAAAATAAACTGATGTGTAAGAAATTGAAACTATAAAAGGGTGCATAAAATTACTAAAAGGTCCACAAAGAAAGCAGTAGTGTGGTACACAAGGATTTTAAAGATGGAGCACTCCTGTCAGACAGAAGCTTGCTATTTAAGCTGCTGATTACATCTGCAGCTGTGTTTAAAAATGGCCAGACTTCATTTCATTTAATGTAGGCCAGGTTTTTTTCAGTCTCGTTTGCTAAGGGGATGGAAAAACAGCTGGTTTAATTGTCCTGGGAGTTAGGTATGTACCTTGTATAGAAGACCTCCAACCCACCCACTGATAAGCACACCCAGCCTCCTACATGAAATCCCAGAGGGCCTTCTGGGTAGCAGAATCCCAGGCAGGACAGGGCTGGTCCACCCAATCCTCTCCTCCAGCCCTATAGGGATTTAACATTCAGATGAAACATCTCAGAAGCAGTGTAGCTGCTGAGTCTTTGTAAAGGGCAGGTTGATACCTGCCAAGAATTTGGTAGAGAAAATTAATTGGCTCAGTTCTCCTGGACAGAGGTTCTCAGGCCTATGTGATGCCAACAAGGTGCGGTTTCATGAACAAACCTGCTCTGCCAGCTCCAGATAAAGTGGATTTTTTTCATTTAAGGCTTTGATTTCCAACAAAAATGAAAATTCATCCAAGAGAATAGCAGCTTAATCCCATATTGGGCACTCACTGTACGTAGTACAGACAGAAGCCAATTCAAACAAAAGAATACAAAATGGGGAGGCCGTGCTGCTGGGGGCACACTTTGCACACTCCACAACTGCTTAGGACTCAGCCTTTTCTGTCCACCTTTTATAAAATTAAGAGGCCTATGCTTCCTTCTTTATGAAAGCAGCCAGTTTTGCAGACTATCTATGTCCCTTGACACGGACAAAAAATATCCAAAACTGCTAGGGACAACTAGACTTCTGTAGAAAGGGCCTCTAGTGGGGTCCTCAGAATGAACAGACACAGTTGTAAACTACAGGGACCTGGCACGGGCTGGCTTCAGATCTTAGGTCCTCTGTGCCCCCAGCCTTCCAAGCTGTCCGTGGTTACCTATGTACAGCTGTGACGAGTTACTTATTGGATGCCGCTATGTTGCTAACATTGTAATTTGTTACTTCTTGGCTGTGAATTTGATGGCTTATCAGGGAATCTGTTTTCTGTACAATTTTTGGTTAAAGCATTTTGTCAATATTTCTGGCTTCTGCTTTGCTCCCTTGGTGAATGTCGTTTGAGAACGATGCAGATGTCAGCTCTTTGTAATTGTGAAATCTGTACCTAAACCTCCGGATTGGAACATCCAGTTGTCTACTGTAAATACTGGAATTACAGCAAAGGATATGGGGACTGGGCTGCTTTTCTGTATTGTACTAGCACTATTCTACATATTAAAGAAATTTAACCACAGTGGTCTGATGCAAAGCTTTTAAATAAGAAAATGGTTTCAGGTTAGCTTGTTAAATCCATCTATATTTAGGGATCCCTCACACCTTTGTGTGGCCTGGCCTTTTAAGAACACAGGGGTTGAAAGCCTGGCATGGTGGCACACATCTATAGTCCCCGCTACTCAAGGGGCTGAGGCGGGGATCCCTTGAGGCCAAGAGTTCAAGGCTACAGTGCACTACAATTGTGCCTGTGAATAGCCACTGACCTCCGGCCTGGGCAACATAGCGCGAGACCCTGTCTCTAAAAACAAAAGAAAAATTTTTTTAATTAAGAAAACATTTAATAAAAAGAGAAAGGTTGGTACATAATATGGACACACGTCCCTCTTGATATCATTTGTGATTTCCCTTTTCCTCTGACTTAGCAATGACCAAATTAAGATTAAATAATAATGATGCTATCTGTGACTAAAATGATGCCCTTTCCCTCTAGGACAAGGGAGGTGGGGCAGACCTCAAATCATCGCCCTTCACGGGTGGAGACTTTGTACCAGACAGAATAGCAGCATTTCCTCTTCAGCTGTTGAAAGAGTTGGTGCCCTAGTCCCCTCATTCCCATTGTGAGTAACACTAATTTCCATCTCCTGGACATCGATTCACCAGCAAAGTTCAAAGTCAAAACTATACAAAAAGGGCCGGGCTCGGTGGCTCACGCCTGTAATCCTAGCTCTCTGAGAGGCCGAGGCGGGTGGATTGTTTGAGTTCAGGAGTTCGAAACCAGCCTGAGCAAGAGCGAGACACCGTCTCTACTAAAAATAGAAAGAAATTAATTGGACAACTAAAAATATATAGAAAAAAAAAAAATAGCCGGGCATGGTGGCACATGCCTGTAGTCCCAGCTACTCAGGAGGCTGAG
>RJWJ010040774.1:0-13820 GCA_004363605.1 Indri indri
TAACTGTTATCTGGTTTCTTTTTAGGTGCAGTACTGAGTCCCATTTGACCTTTTGTTCTCCTTTTCCTAAAAAATGGCACTGTCTAAGAGGGAGCTGGATGAGCTGAAACCATGGATAGAGAAGACAGTGAAGAGGGTGCTGGGTTTCTCAGAGCCCACAGTGGTCACAGCAGCATTGAACTGTGTAGGGAAGGGCATGGACAAGAAGAAGGCAGCCGGTATGTACCTTTCTGAATCTTTTGACTAACATAAGAATGTCCCCAAACAGTGCTTTGAACATCTCCCAAATTCTCCTGGGAGCATCTAAAAATAGGTCCGGCTACATTTTGTTTTTTCTTGCATTATAATGGAAATGGCCTAAATAACTAATTTTGCTTTTTCTCTTACTGCTTACTTTTTATATTATTTGTGGCATATTTTGAATCTCAGGCTTACTCCATTTGGACACCATACTGAGTCACCTAAGTTAGATTTACTTAGTAAATTTGATTGGCTTTAAAAAAAAAGGTTTATTTAGGATATATGCTAAAGTCAGATAGGTATATTCAGATTCAGATTGACATTTCAACATACAGAAGTCGTTATGAAAGACATGAAAAAGCTTGAGGGAGGTAGATTTTGTTAATGGTAGTCCCCCACAACTTGCTATTCGGGAAAGATTAGGGTGATTATCCATCCTGAACTTGATGCTCAACCTAAACAGGTTGCTCCGGCTATGCTAATTCCTAATCCAAAAAATTATAACTGTGTTTTTACCTCATAGGGCAGGGTCATTCAATGTAAGAGATACGGGAATCCTGCAAAGAACTTTAAAAAACATTTCCCTCTCTCCTGGGAATAAAATTCCAGTGTTGGTATCTGTTAGCATGCCTAGTATTGGAGTACATTCTCTTACCTTTTTGCTCCTATCACCTCTTTTGTCCTGTCAGACCATCTGAAACCTTTTCTTGATGATTCTACTCTCCGTTTTGTGGACAAACTATTCGAGGCTGTGGAGGAAGGCCGAAGCTCTAGGCATTCCAAGTCTAGCAGTGATAGGAGCAGAAAACGAGAGCTAAAGGTAGGTTACAGTTTACTATCTAATGAGCTCGGGAGTGTTTTGAATGGTAACAAAGTTGCTGAGCTTACCTAGCTCACTAATATCCACTATTAGAATACCAAATGTTCAAGAGAGGTACTTAGGCATCAAAGTAGAGGAGGTGAATTTGTATTATCACCATCTTGTGATGATGAACTACCAAAGTTCACAGGCTGAAATACTCCAAAGAAATAATTTGTAGCTTTGTCTTTTTTTCATATACAGTTAGGAGTTTTGGTTCTTCTGTTTCCCTATATTTCCTTTTTTCCCCCCTTACTACTATCTATAAACTGATTGCTCCAAGATTTTATACTTTGATTTATTTGAGGCCTAATACATTGCTTCAGAATGTGACACCATTGCTACTTGAGCTGTAGACCTCATTGTTGCCCCTTCATTTCTCTGCAATGCGTTTGTTGATAGGCTACCAAAAACCAACTACTTATTATATTCTTGAGAGCCACCATTTGTGCTGGTCATCTGGCCCCATGAATAGAATAGTTAAAGGGGCTATCAATACTCTCTTAACTACTGCACTTTTCATTCTGGAGTTTCTGATTGGTCATGGGCTCTTTCAATATTAGCAGCATTAAGTAACCTATCTCTCTATCTCATTTCCCTCTATCTCTGTATTTAAAAAATATACCTTTCTTTGACTTCCATCAAACCTTCCAAAGTGCTTTTGATACCTTGGCTACCCCATTGCTTTTCCTGAGGCACAAAGAGTGGATGAGCAGTGTCTTCTTGATCCCCTGGCCACACTATGGATCTAAGAAAAATAGAGCTTCATGTGCCCTTTGTGTTTAGCACATTGTACGGTGATTGGAGTAACGAGAGATAGTCCTTGCCTTAAAAGAATTTGCAATTTAAAAGAGGCAAGTGCAACAAAATACAGTCAAAAATTATAAAATGTGAGTAGCAGTTTCAAGTAACTTTTAGGGTTGACTGTAGAATTTCAGACTTAGTTGAATCGTGTTATATTTAAGGGGGAATGATTGACCCAAGTATACACAGATGCGTACAGTGAAGATTGTATCATGATGGGGCATTCTACTGTGTAAGTCTTGAGGGCATGCTATGAATGAACTGACTACATTGGGTGGGATTAATAAAAATGGTTTCTTGAAGGAGGTGCCTAGATAGCTTTGGGATACGGGTCCCATTTTTGGTCCATTCAGGTCCCCACCCCACACAATATATTATGGGAGAGTCCTTTTTCTTGAACTGTAGGAGTTCCAGGAAGCGCTCGCCCCTGGCCGAGGATATGTCCTTGCAAAACACGAGCCCTCCTAGTGAAGAGGGGATGTCACCCAAAGCCTACCACCGGTGTGTACATTTGCTTTTTCCCATTGTCCCTTCCAGTTGGCCACTCTTGGTCCTGTTAAATTCACCTTGCAAATTAGTCAACATATTTGAGTTCCCATTGTTTGATGAGAACAAAGTATTGGGGAATACTGAAGAAGAAAGAGAAAGCCCCTGTCCTGGAAGAGCTTAAACTCTAGTTGGGAGAACGTACTAACATTGAGATACCTAACACTTGGCATACAGAATATCAACAATGTAATTTAACCTAATATGAACCAAGCTCTTACATGCTAAGAGGATATGAAACAAAAGTTTGATCAGAATGGGATTAGGTTATAATGAGGAAAACTTCCTGGAGGAGGTGAGTTTTAGGCAGGAGTTGGAATAGGGGTTATAGAAAAGTTGAGGGAGATCATTACAAAGTGGGCAGTATCATTTGCAAAGACCTTGAGATGGGAACATTTATAAGAATGGGGATGAAATTTGCCTGACTGAAATAGGAGAATGTTGAAGTTGGGTGAGATGGTCCACTTGGTGGAGAGTCTAGAAGACCCTGCTTCTGGCAAGTAGCTATTTGCAAGGTTGTGTCATATTCCCCTGGGAAAAGCCACAGAATGCTGGTAGGGGCTAGGATGATTCTTCCCTTCTCCCCATGGTGAAGGATACAACTCTTCTTTCATCTTGGGTTCCCTTAGGAGGTGTTTGGTGATGACTCCGAGATCTCCAAGGAATCATCAGGAGTAAAGAAGCGACGAATACCCCGTTTCGAGGAGGTGGAAGAAGAGCCAGAGGTGATCCCTGGGCCTCCATCAGAGAGCCCAGGCATGCTGACTAAGCTCCAGGTTAGTACCCAGGGACTGAGAGCAAAGTGATTTTGTGAGTTGAAGAAGCAAAGGGAACATGGGTCCATATTTATTGTGATCTTGATTTGAATTAGTGTTTAGCATTTGGGGAAGTTCTATTTTCTGCTTTATGTTTTAGCACTCCTTGGTTTAACCAGGAGACTTCCAGCTAAGGAATAAAATTGTATTTACTGAGGACTTACTGTGTGGCAAAGTGTGTTAATATACATTATTTGCCCAATTATCTACCTTATTGGGTCATTAAGAAAATTAAATGAAATTATCAGAACTCCTCTTGATGGCAGAGGAGAATTATTTCCAAATATAATGCAAAGAACATATAATCCACTTATAAGTAATTTCAAGTTAACTTTGTATTTTTTTAAACAGAATGTATCTGTTTTTTAAGTGGGCACTGTTAAACAAATTTGATACCAAATAAGCAGTAAATATTTCTTGTACCATTTAAAATTTTGGAGGGGAATAGAAAATATACATACATATTTTTATATATATACACACACATGTATGGGTTGATTTGCATGTATATGATATTTCTGGAAGGAAAGAAACTGATGATTATGTTTTTTACGGAGAATGGGAATGGAAGAATTCATAATAAAGCCTTTTGTAATTTTTTGAATTTCAAACTGTGTAAATGTATCACCTACTCAAAAAAAAAACTTTAAAGATACGTTTCTTTGAAATATCTTGATCTCGAAGCAACTTAGGAGCAGGTCTCTTGGAAAATGTGAAAGGAGTTATTTGACCATTTCAAATAATATAAGCTTATCATTCTGAGCTACTTTAGGACAAAAAGCATTTATAGAGACCAGGGAGCAGGTCTTTGCACTGTCATTTTTGGTTACTTAGACTAGGAATTCGGGGAGTAATGGCATGATTTAAAAAAAAAAAAAAAAAGTATAATAGCCTGAGCAAGAGCAAGACCCCATCTCTACTAAAAAAAAAAAAAAATAGAAAGAAATTAACTGGACAACTAAAAATATATAGAAAAAATTAGCCAGGCATGGTGGTGCATGCCTGTAGTTCCAGCTACTGAGGAGGCTGAGGCAGGAGGATTGCTTAAGCCCAGGAGTTTGAGGTTGCTGTGAGCTAGGCTGACGCCATGACTCTCTAGCCCGGGCAACAGAGCGAGGCTCTGTCTCAAAAAAAAAAAAAAAAATGGTATAATCATTTGTGCAAGTTCCATTAGGTTTGCATGCATTATTTAAATGTTCACAATAGACCTGTAAGGTAGGTACTATTTTTCCCCCTTTTAGACACTTGAGAGGTTTAGAGATTAAGTACCTTGTCCAAGGTAACACAGGCATTAAGTGGCAGAGTTAAGATTCAAATGTGGGTTTCTCTGATTCCAGAGTCTTAATCACTAAGCTGTGTTACTACTTAACAGCTAATCCTGCCTTGGGAAGATGGGTTGAAAAATTCCAAGCTCGTGTAGGCTTATTTGCTTATTTGTACTAAATTTTCTGGCATATGGTATAGGTAGAATATGGTGGCGTCATTCAGAAAATTTTAGGTCTCAATTGAGCATGGTGACACACACCTGTACTGCCAGCTACTCAGGACGCTGAGGCAAGAGGATCACCTCCTGAGTCTGTGAATTTGAGTCCAGCCAGGGCATTGCAGTGAGACTCTGCCTCTAAGAAAAAAAATTCAGGTCTCTAGACCTGAGCTCTTTGGGGTTAGGAATCTGTATGGGAGAAATAAAAAGGAGAAATTAACAGTTTTTTTTTATTTTTATTTTTTTTTCCCCTGGAGAGCAGATCAAACAGATGATGGAAGCAGCAACACGACAAATTGAGGAGAGGAAAAAACAACTGAGCTTCATTAGCCCCCCTACACCTCAGGTACTGTGCCCAGATTACTCTGAAAAGAATAATCTTTAGCACAGAATTTCTTGCCATCCACTCAAATGAGAGACCAGAAGGTGACTACATGTTCCACTCCACGGTTATCTACCACAGTCTACCATGGTGTAGTCTACCATGGTGTAAACTGTGGTAGATAATCTGTCTGCCTGTCTCAATCCCTCTGATTTCTTTTTCTCTATCTCACAGCCAAAGACTCCTTCTTCCTCCCAACCAGAGCGACTTCCAATTGGCAACACTATTCAGCCCTCTCAGGCCGCCACTTTCATGAATGATGCCATTGAGAAGGCAAGGAAAGCAGCTGAGCTACAAGCTCGAATCCAAGCCCAGCTGGCACTGAAGCCAGGACTCATTGGCAATGCCAACATGGTGGGCCTGGCTAATCTCCATGCTATGGGCATTGCTCCCCCGTGAGTATCTATATCATGGAATCTCTTGTCGTTTCTGAAGTTTGAGAAGCAATAAATACCTTTGAATGATATTGATCCTCTTTTTCCAAGGAACCTAAATCATTTCTTATGTAGTTTCATATTTCTTACATACAATTGATAAATACTGATTGAATTTATTCTCTTGGCTTCCTTGTTTGCAGGGTTTATTATCTTTTTTTTGTAATTAGTATAACTGAGATTAAGATTATTCATCCAATATTGGAGCTAGGAATAGAGTCCTGATCTCTTGGTTTCTAACTCAGAGCTGTATCCATTAAACCACATTGAGTAAGACCAGACCTGAGGGTTCTGTACAACTGGGCAAAGATGACAGACTTTATTTTAGCACCTCTGATTTGTCTGGTGTTCCATGACTGACTCAAGAATGCAAGGGTAAAGGAAGGATTATACATTCTTACCAATATAATTTATAAGTTCATTTCATTTGATTATACCCTATATTTAAATATCCAGTTCGATATTATTAATCAAGGTGTCATTATTTGTTGATGAGAATATGTTCCCTAGAACTAGTGGTCTTCGTCGGGTTTTGCTTTGTTTTATTTTCTGTTTGTTTTTTGTATGCCTTAATGTTCCATACAGGATTTATTTCTTTGTGGGCTATTTTTCAGGAAGGTGGAGTTAAAAGATCAAACTAAACCTACACCACTGATCCTAGATGAGCAGGGTCGCACTGTAGATGCAACAGGCAAGGAGATTGAGCTGACACATCGCATGCCTACTCTTAAGGCCAATATTCGTGCTGTGAAGAGGGAACAATTCAAGCAACAGCTAAAAGAAAAGCCATCAGAAGATATGGAGTCCAATACCTTTTTTGACCCCCGAGTCTCAATTGCCCCTTCCCAACGACAGAGACGCACTTTTAAATTCCATGACAAGGGCAAATTTGAGAAGATTGCTCAACGATTACGGACCAAGGTATCTGGGCCTAGAGTATAACCCAGAATTTAGAAGAAGTTAGGAAGCCGACAGAAAGGAATACTGTCAATTCAGTTAATTTTCTGTGTTTTAGGGAATTAGATAAGCAGGTCATTTAAAGGTAATGGATAATTTTTTAAATACCATCTTTATTTCTGTAATATATAATCTTTAGCTGATTTTGCTTCCTAATTACTTTCTACATAGGTGGAAATAAATTGAGTTTGAAAACTTTCCACAGGTAACTGACAGTGGAGGGAAAAATTTCAAAACCCTGTGGGTTACTGAGGAAAGCTAGCCTGGTGTTAAAATTTACTGCAGACAATCTACACGCCTGCAGAGTTGAATTGACTGTATATTCAATGACTTTCAAAATGAGATTTTCATAGAATTCCATTCCTGCATATTTGTTGCAGTTATATACTGTGAGGTGAAGGCAGAAGGATGAGTTTGAGATGTATGTAAATGAACTAGTTAAAGAATAAAGTGAAACAGAACAATTCTTTTCTAAGCTTTCAGAAATTATGAACCTGTTGCATTAGGTGGAAAGAGTTCAAAAAGGGAGTGTTTTAAAATTTGGGATTCTACCACTTCCCTGTTTTCTGTGACTCCAATTATCTTCCTGTGTTGTTTTATCTTGTTTTTAGGCGCAACTGGAGAAGCTGCAGGCAGAGATCTCACAGGCAGCTCGAAAAACAGGCATCCATACTTCAACTAGGCTTGCCCTCATTGCTCCTAAGAAGGAGTTAAAAGAAGGAGATATCCCTGAAGTTGAGTGGTGGGACTCTTACATCATCCCCAATGGCTTTGACCTGTGAGTTTGTTAGTTGAGACCTTTTAATAAAGCTATAGTTTTTAATAAGAGGGAAGGTACTCATGCATTAAGTAAAATTTTAAAATCCAAGGGAAATAGGTGACTATATACAAGCCCATATTTGTAAACAATATGTTGTATGGATTATTTTTAGCATTTTGGGTTAACATAGGAGAACTGGGACACAAATAATCTACAAAAGGAAATCTATAAATTTTCTGTTCGCTTTGTTACATGTTGTTTATTTTCAGTGTATTTTTCTTTTTATTTTTAAGAACACAAATTCACTTTTATTTATTTACTTTTCATTAGTTTAAATCCTTGAGGGGTGCAGCATCACATGGATTCTGCTTCCAATGGCCTTAGCAGTAAGGTTGCTTTGTCACAAACCATGCCACTGTTTCCATGGGCCTGAGTTACCTTTCCCCAGATTACTCTGGTTTTGTTCAGTTTGCCACCAGGAGTCACTGTGTTATTCTTTGTATATGTAAGCACATCTCTTGCCCACGTAGAACTCAGTTTCATCTTGGGCATAAACACCTTGAATTTTAAAACGAGCTGTTTGCTCTCTTTGGTTCCGGAGACCCCACTTACAGCCAGCAAAAATGGCCTTGGATTATAGCTTTCCACACATATTTGCATTTTAGAAGTCCTGTTCCAGCAGACTCAACCAAAAGGAACCACTGCCTCATGGGCAATTGCAGATGAACAAAGTGTATCCATTTCACTTCACTCAGGCCCAGAAAGTAATGTTTAGCATATTTTTCTTTAATTACATCCTTTTGCTACATATTATAGGTGTTTTCATTTCTTAACTTAATTACATCCGGTTGTAATAGAGCAAGGACTATTGGTTAATGGGAGAGATAATGGTAAATAAAGCATAGAGGACGCATTTGGAGAGCTTTAACTATATCTGCTCCATCTTTCTTTTTTTTTTTTAGAGACAGTCTTACTCTGTCACCCCAGCTAGAGTGCAATGGTGTCATCATAGCTCACTGCAACCTCAAACTCCTAGGCTCAAGCGATCCTTCTGCCTCAGCCTCCCAAGTAGCTGGGACTACAGGCGACCACCCCCACGCCCAGCTAATTTTTCTATTTTTAATAGAGATGGGGTCTTGCCCTTGCTTAGGCTGGTCTCAAGCTCCTGAGTTCAAGCAATGCTCCTACCTCTGCTTCCCAGAGTGCTAGTATTACAGACGTGAGCCACCACACCTAGCCCATCGTTCTGATACATGGCTTAGGAGACTCTATGTCCTTAACGTTTTTCCTTAACATTTTTTGTCAGCTACTGACCCAGGGACATAGTGTTACGAGTGAGAGAATATGATATCTATCAAGTGTGTTAGGGTAGAAAAAAGGTTGAGAATGACTGGTGTCAAGAGTGCATTCAACCTTAGTAGGACTCAGTTTTCTCATCCTGAAAATTATGTATAGTTTAATTACGTATTATAGATACGTAAATGCTGAAAAGCGCTTGAACCCATTATGGAGAATGGACTTTTTTTTATTGTGTTTCTGATACTTCTCTCTTGGAATCATCTCTACCCACATATCCTGTTTTCTCTTCTTCCTGTGATTTTAGTACAGAGGAAAATCCCAAGAGAGAAGATTATTTTGGAATCACAAATCTTGTTGAACATCCAGCCCAGCTTAATCCTCCAGGTAATGTATAGATTACTCAGTCAAGGCTCTAGAGCAGCAGCATCCAATAGAACTTTATGCAGCAATGGACATGCTCTCTGTCTGTGCTGTCCAATACAGTAGCTGCTGCCCCTGTGTGATTCTTGAGCTCTTGAGTACTGAGTTCCACGAATACAACTGAAGAACTGAATTTTTAATTTCATTCAATTTTAATTAATTTTGATTTTCATTTAAGTAGTATGTGTGGCTAGTGGCTACCATATTGAATAGTGCAGCTCTAGAACGTTGAGGCCTAATCCATAAAATATATATTATTAATATAAGTTGGGTTTTTGCCATAGTGCTAACTCCAACTCTAGTCTTGTACACCACCAATATACTCCTGCCCATCGTTGATGTTCTTTGTCTTTAGCCTTTTTTCTTTTTTCTTTTTGTAGCGAAAGTCTATTGGCTTAGTCAAAAGAGATAAGTTTTAGTTGTGGCTGTGTTTTTAACTAGCTGAATGCCTTAGGTAAAGTCACTTAGAACATTGGTAATTTCTTTATTTGTAGAGATAATAACTGATATGCTTTCTTCAAGAGTTATGCAGATCATAAAAGATATTAACACTTTTACCAGACTTGGGATGAACAGACATGATAATAACCCAATTGGTAAATGTGCCTGACAGTATCTCTACCAAGTTTAGAAAAGTAGATTGAGACCTTGAGAGTTACAATAATTACTGAATTTTACTTAACCAAATTCTACTAAGCCGTCATTAGTGTGAATCAATGGGAGAATGCGAAGGTTTTGTTTTTTGTTTGAAAAGATTGAGTAAAACTGCTTTGAGAGTCTGGAAGATTTTTCCCATTCCCTGTGACTCTAAAATTATGAATTTTTTTTTTTTTTTTTTTGAGACAAAGTCTCACTCCCAGAGTGCTAGGATTACAGGCGTGAGCCACCACGCCCGGCCTAAAATTATAAATTTTATCATCTAGGCCAGTGGTTTTCAAATTGTATTTCATGCAAACATTGAGGTTCAGGAGGTGGGATTCTAGATACTTCCCACCTACTCCAAATCCTTACGCAGAGCACCTAGAGCAGCTCTATTTTTTTTTTATGTTTGCCACATTTCATTTGATGAAGGGGTTTAATAAATAAAGAAAAACAGAACACTACTTATGAAAGATAAGAATGCTCTTTTAAAACATAACCATACTGCCCCATCACAACTTAAAAAGAACTAACAATAATTAAGCTAAAGTTTCTTTTAATGATATTGATATTCACCTAGATCCCTTTTGTATTCTTCTTGCTTTGGTACACTTGTTTCTCTGCCTGATAGTCGACAATGACACACCAGTTACTCTGGGGGTATATCTTACCAAGAAGGAACAGAAGAAACTTCGGAGGCAGACAAGGAGAGAAGCACAGAAAGAACTGCAAGAGAAAGTCAGGCTGGGCCTGATGCCTCCTCCAGAACCCAAAGGTACATGTCTTAGTGGCCCCTGCTGGTAAAAGGGTGGCAAGTTTATCTCTAATTCTAGGGACCTTTAACATCTCTCTATATTTGGGTGCTTTCTATTTCCTAGAATCATTCATCAGTTCTTTTCTTACCCTAAATTTTCTACTATCTTTTCTTATTAATACAGGTCAGCACATTCATTGTAGAAGCCATTTAAGGCTTATTTTTAAGCATTATTGATCACATAACACTGATTTTCCTGGATTAGTACTGGTCTTGAAATTCATGAAGATAGTTGCAATATTTACAAAGACTTGTTAAGTATGTAATTCTTAATATTTTAATTTTTAAAATGAAAATACAGTATAAAAAACTCACCCTTTCTCATTTAGTAATATTTTGAGTGAGCACTATCACGTATAGGATCTTTCGCTAGATGCTATGATCAGAGTGGAAAATACCAAAGAAATAAAGTTCCACATCTTTCATAAATTTTCAAATAATATAAACATGTACCAGTTCTTAGCTTGTGTGAACTTCTGCAAATACTGAGTTAATTGGGTGGGATTTTCAAGGTAGGAGTTATTGGTGGAAGTAAGTTTTGAGCAGAGATTTGAAATGGGTAAACCATATGAATTGGTAGAAAGGAGATAACAGGTTATCCCAGCTGGAGAAGTGACTTAGAAGATTGATTGCTGTCTTTCCACTACAGTGAGAATTTCTAATTTGATGAGAGTATTAGGAACAGAAGCTGTTCAAGACCCCACGAAGGTAGAAGCCCATGTCAGAGCTCAGATGGCAAAAAGACAGAAGTAAGTGCCATGGGATTGGGTGGAAACCCAGGGCAAGTACCTTTCCCAGACTCTTCTGGGGGATCCATATTTGGAGGGAGGGGAGAGTCCTCCGTTGCTCTCTCTTTCCCTCAGCCCTGCCTCTGATCTTCAATGCCTTTCTCACTTGTGGATGTCCTTCCTGTCACGACAGAGCGCATGAAGAGGCCAACGCTGCCCGAAAACTTACAGCAGAACAGAGAAAGGTCAAGAAAATTAAAAAGCTTAAAGAAGACATTTCACAGGGGGTACACATATCTGTATATAGGTAGGTGACCATACTGGGCCAACCTTCCCTTCAGAAATACCAAAACATTTTCCAAGTGCTTGAGGCAGAATCATGGTAGTCTAAAAGCTTACCCAACACCAGTCCCTACTCTTAATGACTCTAGGGTGAATCGGGAGTTAGTAAATCTATTAAAATGGTAAGGGTTAGAGGTTTATTTTTATAGTTATCCATTTCTTCCATCTCAGGTCTTCTTCATTAACCAGTATTAGTTCTGAAGAATGAATGAATAAATACACTTTTTTGGGCCAAGATGTGAACTAAGGATTATTTGTCCTTTGCAAAGTATAAAAATACTATTCTATTTCTCCAGGAAGCATTACAAATTTCTTTCCTCAGTAATCATATCCTTACCCTGATGTATTACAGTAATCCTTTTATCCTCACTCCAAAATGTATTTTATACATTGTAAATATTTTTCTACCTTTGTGTTGATTTAAGGTTCATTTTATTCTGTTACGTTGAGTACATATCTTCTATTTTGTAAATGTGCTTATTTCTATTAAGTAGTTCTTGTACTAGAAAAGTGGTACATTATTAGAAAAGTAGCGAATGCTTATTAAGATTTTAAAAAGTTCTCTAACAATACAGAAGGGCGCTTATGGAAAAAGTCCCCTTCCTGTGCTCCGATCACTTAATAACCACTCTAGACGTAATTGCTACTAACAGTTTTTCTTGTATTCTAGAAAATTTTCATGCATACATAGGGACTACTTTACCTTATAAGCATATAGAGGGGAAAGAATTTGTAGATCTTTACATTGTCAAGAACAGCGAGCTCGTAAATACCTCTTCCTCTGAGTAAATTTTGATTACCTGCTATGTATTGTAAAGTGTACAGCACTAGACTTTGAAGAAATATAAGATAGTGGAAATATTTCTAGATTGATCAATTCCACCTTTTAAGCATTCATATATTTGTTTACTTCAGAGGCCCTTGTTTTTAGAAAGAAAACCGTTTTGGATTCATCTGTTTATGTGCCATTCCATTCAGGCAGCTACTGATGCTAAAATGGAAGACATAACTAAACTTTCCCTTCTCTAGAGTTCGAAATTTGAGCAACCCAGCCAAGAAGTTCAAGATTGAGGCCAATGCTGGGCAACTATACCTGACAGGGGTGGTGGTACTGCACAAGGATGTCAACGTGGTAGTAGTGGAAGGGGGTGAGTCTGAAAAACTTGAGGAAGATTGTCCCTGGACAACCCTAGGTCTAGAGTGATTAGCATTGTGGGGAGAAGGGAGAAAAAGATAGTATTTTAGAGCCATACCTGGGTATAATGTGCTGGGCCTCTATTCCTGTATTTGTAGGAGTAGAAGGCCCTAAAATGTAGTAGCTGGGATTGGTTCAACTACCTTAATGTCTGAGCATTAGATGAGCTCAGAGGTTCTTTCTACTCCATAATCTTCCACAGCTCTGGCAAAATTATTCTTTTCTGTTTCCAGGCCCCAAGGCCCAGAAGAAATTTAAGCGTCTTATGCTGCATCGGATAAAGTGGGATGAACAGACATCTAACACGAAGGGAGATGGTGAATGGGGGTTAGAGGGGATTAAGTGGGAGAGCTTTGGGAAGTGGCGATGGTGTATTAATCCATTCATCTTATTCTCTCCCTGTGACACTCTTGCTAATACTAGATAGCGTTGAGGAATTTTAGAAAGACCCGTTCAGACTGTGAACTTGCTAGACATTCATACAATATTTATTACATGAGCATATGCGTAAGAGTTAAAGTTATTCTTCTGCCTGTCATTTCAGGCTCTTCTACCAGCTGGTTTCCCTGTCTGTTCTGGATCTGGGTACTGGTTACATGAGTATATTTAGTTTGTGAAAATTCAGCAAGCTATGCATTCATATGTGCAGGGTCTGTATTATATTATTCTTTAATAAAAGGGTTTTTTGTTTTTTTTTAAAGATTTAAGGACAGAAAAGGAGATTTTCAGATCCAAAAAGGCTCTCTGCTTTGATAAAGAAAAGATACTTCTTATTCTTTTGCCCAACTTTATCTTATGATACAGATGCTTCTCTACTTACAGTGGGGTTATGTCCCAATAAACCTATCATAAGTCAAAATACCCTAAGTCAAAAATGCATCTAATACACCTAACCTACTGAACATCATAGCTTAGTCTAGCCTACCTAAACATGCTCAGAACACTTACATTAGCCTACAGATGAGCAGAATCATCTAACACAAAACCTATTTTGTAATAACGTATTGAACGTTTCATGTAAGAGTATTTTAGGCTGGGCGCGGTGGCTCACGCCTGTAATCCTAGCACTCTGGGAGGCCGAGGCAGGCGGATCGTCCTGAGCT
>RJWJ010040775.1:0-13816 GCA_004363605.1 Indri indri
GATAGTTGCAAAATAGTAGTTTTCTAACAATCTTTCCCATTACATTTATTATTTGGCATTCTATTGTAAGTAAGAGACTTGCTGTTTACTATTTGTTAAATATTAGAAAGGAATCATGGATTCTTTTTAATTCAATAATTTCTGTAATCCGGTATGATCATTATTCATTTTGACAGTCAAACTCTCCCAGGTTTGACTAGCGAGAGCCATATCAAACTCGCTCTTTTGTATTATTATGTGTATAAATTATGGGGTAAAAGTGCAATTTTGTTACATACGTAGATTGAGTACTAGTGAAGTCAGGGCTCTTAGGGTATCCATCACCCAAATGATGTACATTGTACCCATTAAGTAATTTCTCATCTGCCATCCCCCTCCCACCTCCTCACTCTTCTGAGGGTCCACTGTCTATCATTCCATTCTCTACGTACATCAGGACACGATTTTTAGCTCCCACTTGTAAGTAAGAACATGTAATATTTGTTTTTCTGTGTCTGACTCATTTCATTTAAGATAATGGCCTCCAGTTCCATCCATCCAGGTTGATTTCACATTTTTGCTGTTGTGAATAGTGCTGCAATACACATATAAGTGCAGGTGTCTTTTTGATATAATGATTTCTTTTTGGTAGATACCCAGTTGTGGGATTGCTGAATTGAATGGTAGTTCTATTTTTAGTTCTTGAGAAATCTTCATACTGTTTTAAGTAGAAATTGTGCTAACTTTCATTCCCACCAACAGTGTATAAGAGTTCCCTTATCTCCACACCTTCACCAACATCTGTCGTTTTTTGATAATGGGCATTCTGAGTGGCATAAGATAATGTCTCATTGTGGTTTTAATTTCCATTTCTCTGATGATTAGTGATGTTGAGCATTTTTTTATGTAACTGTTGGAAAAAAGTCTTAGATTTAATAAGTGAATTAAGTAAAGTTTCGGGGTACAAAATCCATGTAGAAAAGTCAGCATCATTTCTATATACCAATAATGATCTAGCTGAGAAAGAAATCAAGAAGGCAATCCCACTGACAATAGCTACAAAAAGAAAATAAAATACCTAAGAATAATGGCCATTCCACCCTGAATGTGCCTGATCTTGTCTCATCTCAAAATACCTAAGAATATATTTAACCAATGAGGTGAAAGATATCTACAAGGAAAACTACAGAACACTGATGAAAGAAATTGTAGATGACCCAAACAAATGGGAAAAGATCCTGTGCTCATGGATTGGAAGAATTAATATTAAAATAATCATATTGCCTAAAGCAATCTACAGATTTAATGCAATCCTTATCAAAATACTAATGTCATTTTTCACAGAACTAGCAAAAACAATACTAAAATTCATACAGAAACAAAAAAAGAGCCAAATAGCCAAAATAATCCTAAGCAAAAAAAATAAATAAATAAAAACCAAAGCAGGAAGCATTGCATTACCTGACTTCAAATTACACTATGAGGCTTTAATAACCAAAACAACATGGCACTAGTATAAAAATAGACACATAGATCAATGGAACAGAATAGAGAGCCCAGAAATAAAGCCACATATTTACAGCCAACAGATCTTTGACAAAATCAACAAAAATATACCCTGGGGAAATGATACCCCTTTCAATAAATGGTGCTGGGAAAATTGGACTGCCATAGGTGGAAGAATGAAACTGGAATTCTATCTCTCACCATATACAAAAATGAACTCAAGATGAATTAAAGGCCTAAATGTAAGACCTGAGACGATAAAAATAGTAAAAGAAAACCTAGGATAAACTCTTCTGGACATTGGCCCAGGCAAAGAATTCATGACTGAGACCTCAAAAGCACAGGCAACAAAACCAAAAATAGACAAATGGGACTTAATTAAACTAAAAGGATTCTGCACAACAAAATAAATAATCAACAGAGTGGACGGACAACCTGAAGAATGGGAGGAGCATTTGGAAATATTTGGAAAATACACACACTGCAAGGGTCTAATATCCAGAATATACAAGGAACTCAAACAATTCATCAAAACGAACCAAATAATCCCATTAAAAAGTGGGAAAAGAATATGAATAGCCATTTTTCAAAAGAAGACAAACAAATAGACAAGAGATTTTGACCTGTAAAGGAAAAATAAAATTTTGGGATCCCCAAAACCCATTTTGCCAAAGGGAGAACTAAACCTGGGAAGTCATCCAGCGCTGCCATTCTCTCCCCAGAACAAATTGCTATGATTTCACAACCTTGTGTCATAACTTTATGTATAAACTAGATTTCCACAACAACAAAGTCTTTTGCCTCTCCAGATGGCTATCCTCACAGATTTGCTTTCAGGGAAATGCCTTGTTAGTCCCTAAACCTTTCAGAATATATAGCCCCCTATAAAACAAGTGAATGCCAATTATAACATTAGGGCTGCAACCTAAATAATTGAACTTGACTTCTGTTAACTGTCACACTGACAATGTGGATTGCAAACTTATCTCCACAGGTGCAGACCAAAGACAAGATGAACCTTGTCATTCTTCAGCTGACAACGTCTAGCACAATTGTTTGCAGGCAATAGGTACTCAATGATGGCTGAATTATTATAAGACTTAAAAGCAAGAATAAGCAATGAACAATGCCATGGGGTTCTACACTGGGAATTATGTCTCCTGGTTTTCTGTCTCAGCATGTATCGTCAACGGACTCTGTTTTCTATTTCTCTCTTTCCTTTTCCCTCTTGACCATGTCATTGCTTGGCATACAGTTCCTTCATAGACAGAAAAAGAAAACCTGTACATCTCTTTATTTCCGGAGTTGCTCTGGTAGGTTTAGACATTAAGAAAAGGCTGATATAACAAGATAAAATGGGAATTTGATGATTTCACTGATCTTTATTTTTTTTAACTGTCCTACTTTAGCAATATAATTTCAAGGTGGTCCGGGTAATACAATTTCAAGAGAGAAATTGCTTTAAATTATGCTATCTATTTCAAGCTGAGTTAAACTCCATTCCATGGTTAGCTAGTTGCTTTATGGGAGTAAATACTTTGTGCTTACTTTAATCTTTTTGCCATGTCTTCATGCAATAGAAGAGATAATTTATCAACCAATGGAATAATACCATTTTAAAAGATCCAGGAAAGTTTGATCTTATCTTTAGGAAAAGTGATACTTTACGTTAGCGTTTCACAACTGCCTTTTGGTCATTATTTCTTTCCTGGGAATCTAACCTGAGTTCTGAGGTCTTTTATCTGTGCCCTTTTTTTTCAGCCTCAGATAACTTTCCATCCAACTCTTTCTGCAGCTCAGTGGCAATCTTTCCATGGTCCAGAGATGCGCTGCTCCAGCAGTACTTTCAGGGATACTTGTTGAGAACAAGATATTCTGTGTTGGAAATTGGCTTAATGATATGCACCTATATATTCAGAAAATGTTAATCAACTTATTTCTCTTGAAATTGACACGATGGAAGGAAGCTTGCCTTTCTAGAGCTTATATAGTATCATTGCTCTTTCAGAACCGCAAACAATAATTTGCTATCTTTTTGTTTATATCTGTCCCTAAAAGCATCCTCTTCAAAGGGTAGCTAGGAATAGAATTGGCCTCAGAAGTCAAGAAAATGAAATCGTAATTAAAATGCAGATAGATTCAAGTATACTCTGTCCTAATGAGCAAAAGTTTGTAGGCTAATTTCCCAGCTGGTGATGTGGAACTCAGCTTTGTCAAAAGGTTTGGGGTTATGAAAGCTAGTGTTTTGGACTTGTTTTTTTGTAAATAGAAGCACATGTGGGTAGAGTTGAAAAAGGTCTTGAAACATGTTTCTTTAGATCTTGAATCCTTTAGATCATGCATTCTCAAAATGGGTAATATCACTTTGACAGGGGACAGAATTTATTCTTGTGGAGTAAAAAAGTGTATTATATACACTCACACATTATATATCTTACTATATATTTCATAAACAATATATCTATATAATTGAAATTTCATAGGAGGTGCAATTAGGAAAAATTATCTTAAAAAAATCTTCCTTAGGGGAAAAGTAAAGGAAAAAAAGGTTAAGAGACACTACTTTAAATAGAAGGTAAAAGAAAACTAAAAAAGATAAAGGGTGCATAAAATCAAAAGAAACAAATTAAAATTGAGAGAGCATGAACCTGGTAACAGAGAAAAAAAGATGACATTTTTCTAGGGAGTGAAAATACACAACTCATTTTCAGCTTAGGTGCATCGGTAGGGAAGATTAACAAGTTAAACCGGTAGCTCCAAAACTTATGGAGGGAGATGGTACTTGGTAACAGAAAGAGAAATGAAAGCAAAGAGTCCTCATTTAAAGAATTAAGCCTGTGCTGAGTTAATAATGTAGGGAGCAAAGCTTTTGCCCCCCTAAGTTTCGCTGAAAAAAGTCACTGGACATGAGGCAGATTGATTAATAGGAGGAAAAAGATATAAATTTATTTTAATGTACATACACAGGAGCCTTCAGAATGAAAACTCAAAGATGCAGGGGAAATTGTTCATTTGGTTCAAGAAAATATGGACAGCCATGCAGAAACATGAGTGGACAAAAGGGTATGATCTGATGCTGACAGACTCAGTGGGGAAACCCAGCCAGGCCTGTCTGTGTAGATTCTTCTTGACCTCTCTGAGCAGCATCCTTCCTTCTGGGTGTGAGACAGGGTCCTCTCTGGAATGGGGGTCTCATGACCTACAGTCAAACAAGGTAGGTCAGATAATTAATTTATGGTCGATTTTTACGTAGAATAATTTTAGGTGTCACAGCTGGTGTTTGGGAAAAGAGGTTTTGGCTTTTACGACCCAACCTGGGGCAGAGAGATTCTAGTTCCTGTGGCCCGCCTCAGGGGAGGATGGGACTGAGAGGCAGGAGGAGAAGGGAAGGTCAGAGAAAAATTTTTGCTTTTGAGGCTTTCATTTTGGGGTAGTATTTTCTGAGCCTTATCAGTAACATGAAATTATACTTTTCAATTATGGCAATTCTATGTAATATGTTTTTTATAATCCCATCCCACTTTCGTGACAGTACGTCAATTAAATTGACTAAGAATGCTAAACTAGACTTCAGAGGAAAGAACAGAGCAAAGTATGGTTTAGCCAGGGCCAGGTTCATGGATGTGCAGCTTGTACAGTCACACAGGACCCCATGCCTAGGAGGACTCTGTACTTGCTTTAAGACTCTGCTATCACTGTCTTGAAATTCTTCCTAATTTTGAACAAAGGAAGCTGCATTTTCATTTTGCACTATGTCCTGAAAATTATAGAGAACAGTAATAAAATACAGGTGAGCCCAGATGAACAACTGGTCTTTGGAGGAGAAATTTCCCTTTGCCAATATAATTTCTCAAGGTGTTATAAGAAGAGAGCTGCCCGAGGGAAACAGTGGACAGGGTGCTCTACGAGTAATGTTTTACTAAACATTTGCAGAAGTGAGATACCATAGTGTCTTTAAATGCCAAATATATCCCACTTGCAGAAAAGCAGTGCTACTACCAACCTGAGCCTCCCACGGTGACTAGATCGCTCTCCCTTTGTGGCTCTCAGCCTCCACTGCCTTTATGATGGCCATAAAATGGTGCAGGATAAAGGTTGAAAGAAATAATCCACTAAGTCCAATACAGCATATGCTTAATTGGCCTTATTTTCGGCATCTTAAATCCCATGAGGTTAGACTGTTATTGTCGCTATCATAAATAAATAGATTCCATAAAAATGAGGCTATTTTCAAAGACTTTGCTCCTACTCACTCTGAAATTCTACCATTTTATGATATCAAGAGTAGAATAAATTATGGATAATTATGAGAGATTTATTTTAGCAAATGTGAGAGATACAAATGAAAATTTGCGAGTGGGCTAAGAAGAAGTTTCTGCCTACAATGTTTTCAAAACTGTCTGCAAAATCAAGCTGGAGCAGCTGTTTGCATGGCAAGATGATTGTATTTCAGACACTCATGAACTTCAGTTGCTGGAAGTATAACCGGGGCAATGGCAAAGACAAATGCTCACAGAAAACCGTTCTCTTTCCTTCCATGTGAACGCTTCCTGTCCTAGGGCCGCTCAGGATGAGAAACAAGATCCCTTTTCATGGCATCAGCCCTGTTCAGAAATGTCAGCAGGGAGTCAGGAAAGAAGCTCTCAGCACGTGGAGCTGCCTTTCTCCCTCTGGGAGGCCGCAGCTCTTACAGGTGATGAGAAGAAGGTGTGATTCTCACGTTTAATGAATTCCTGAAATTTGAGCCTTTCAGTTAACATCTGGTCTTGAAAGAGAAACTCTTGGCAGGTTGTTTTCCTGCTGGCTGGCTGGCTGGCTGGGTCAAAGGGACTTCCTGTCCTCCTCCTCAGTCAGGGTAGCTTGAGTGAATGGTTCAGTTTCCTTCACTCCAGCAGGGCGAAAGCAGGCAGGAGGCACCCAGTTCACATGCAGGAGGCTCCTGACAGCTGGCGCCTGCCATTCTCAGCCTGTGCCTTCCAATCAGGTGGCCGTTCAGTTATGTCCAGTGAACCCTAGCTGAGCAATTAAAAAAGCAAATGCTTCATGAGAATGGCACGGCTGGAAAAATTGATAAATTTGCCTTTGCTTGTGCCTCAAGGCACAGCGTAAGCTATTTAAATGTTACCCTGGAGCTGTGGCTTAGTGGAGCTTTCGAGAGGGCTGACCCTGCTCAAAAGGAAGGGGCTGCGAATGACATACAGGGCAATAGGAAATAGCCAAACAATTATCCCATTTGTCTCTCCCTCTGATTTTCCCCTCTCTGTAAAAATTTGTGTCTTTCTGGTAGCGATGGCAGATATCGTTGTAATTACTAGTTGGCCAGTCTGGCGGTAGTATTTCATGCCCCTGTCTCTTTCTTTTGCTTATAGACATTAGGGTTGCTTTGATGCCAAAACTGATAGAACGAAGGGCTGTTTTCTTGGTCATTGTCTGTCTCTTCTATTCTGCGTTCCTTTCCCACTTCCTTCCCTTGTCTGATCCTGGTCCACTTCAAATGATGCCCAGGCTTTTGGAAACAAGAAGCTCAAAAAGAGATAACGCAACACAACACAGAGGCACAGAATGGAGCCTTGTGCATGCCATCCTGTCACTGAGAGGACAGCCGTTCATGGAAGTAGTGATAGATCATGAGAACAGCTGTTTCTGTGAGTGGAGCTGGTAGTAAACGTATTTGTATTTTCAAAAAGGGATGTTATTACGTTGTATCAAAATCATAAGACTATTAGTAAGCTTTGACTTCAGAGATTCCACATACAAAACTATACACTTAGGGGTGAACTAAAGATGTGTATAAAGACATTACTTCGGCCGGGCGCAGTGGCTTCACGCCTGTAATCCTAGCACTCTTGGAGGCTGAGGTGGGCGGATCATTCTGAGCTCAGGAGTTCGAGACCAGCCTGAGCAAGAGCGAGACCCCGTCTCTACCAAAAATAGAAAGAAATTAATTGGACAGCTAAAAATATATAGAAAAAATTAGCTGGGCATGGTGGTGCATGCCTGTAGTCCCAGCTACTCGGGAGGCTGAGACAGTAGGATTGCTTGAGCCCAGGAGTTTGAGGTTGCTGTGAGCTAGGCTGATGCCACGGCACTCACCCCAGGCGAGAGAGTGAGACTTTGTCTCAAAAAAAAAAAAAAAAAAAGACATTACTTCATGGAAATTTTCCAATGTCATTTATAGAAGTAGAAAAAAGATACAGTCTAAGTGTTAAATAATAGTATTGGGTAAATAAATTGTAGAAGATCAGAATATGCCACCACAAAAAAAATATGCCATTTTGGCATAAGGATTATTTTGAGCTGCTTATTTTGAGAAACTGTAGACTCAGGAGGAGCTCTGAAAACAAAGAAGTTACACTTTTGTAAGGAAAATTTACATGAATAAAAGAAACTTCCATTTGTAAGAGCATCTCCTTCTCATTTCAGGAGGAGAAGGATAATTCTAAACCCCTGGAGACTCTGGAGAGAGATGTCAGCAAGAGAGATAAATAGGCAACAATACAATAATAATACGATAATAGTAGAGAATTTTAATATCCCACTTTCAGCAATAGATTGATTATCCAGACAGGGAAACTGCGGACTTGAACAACACTATAGAACAAATGAACCTAACAGACATATGTATGATACATATATATGTATGTATGTATACACATATATACACACACACCCCTATACCTAATAGACATATAGAGTATGCATGTATATATATTAATATATATGTATGCAGGATGGTAGGATAATGGATAAAAGAAGAGCAGAGTCATGCTTCTTTGGGGCAACCTTTTCAGCTCTGTTCCAGCACCCTAGTGCCCCCATAAAGCCTCTTGTGTTTATAACATCACTCAAGAACCCCTGCACCCATGAGCCTGCTCTTTACTTGCTGACAGAAGGCAATCATGAACTAAGTGGAAGAAAGTGTGAACTAACCACCTTACTTGGGGCCTCAGATTCTCATTTATCCAATGAGGGAATTTGATCAGATAATCAATCTCTCTAGGCCTTTCTGGTTCTAAAATGTGTGACTCTCTATGTCTTAATTCTTATGAGTGACCCTGATGGAGTTTTGTTTTGTTTCGTCTGTCACTGTGACAGGCATATGAGGAATATATTTTTGGTGAATGGCTCTGTCAGCAGCCCTCATTAGAAGGCTGCATCACAGGGCACAGGCAGGTATCTTCCACTTGTTTGGCCACACACGTGAGGGTGAGGAAGAGAGAACTCTGGCAGTACAAGGAAGAGAGAACAAACCTAATGAACAAGCATCATGAGACGTTTTTAGATAAACTTCTAGAGACCATTTCCCAGTAGTTATAAAGTATTTGATCTTTAGATGATTGTGAGCCAAATTAAAGGGTGTTCTCAATTATTTCTCATTGGTGGCAACCAAAAGGTCTGTCCATCTTCTAGCTGAGGGGAAGCCATGAAGCCCAATGAAAGCACAAATTCCGTGTATATGGGTATGTGATAGCTGTGTGCTATGCACGTTTGAAAACAGGTGAGAATTATCCTGTCTTTATCCAGATATGTATCTCTCTACCTCTTCTTCAGAAATTTATTTTTTTCCCTAGAAAGTCAGTGCTCAAATTATTCCCCCCTCCAACCCAAGAAATATGAGGCTTGATTAAGTTCCTGATTCTGAGCACAGGTGCAGACATAACATCAAACTGTCCTTTTGATTGTGGTGCAGTTTAAGGAAGAGATATGGTCCCGTTTAAAAAGAAATTATTTTGTAGTTTTGGTTTGTGCCTGCATTAATTTCATAATCTTACAACTATTCTGTTATTTCCCTTGTATGGAGATGGGTGGACGTCTATCCAAGTTGGTGCCCCATGCTGCTCTTGGTCATGTAGTCTCGCACCCTGTCTACCCTGGCACACTGGTCCCCGGGGCCCATAGTTATCATCTTCTCCACCGTGGAAGAACACAGCCTGTGCGTGGAGATAGGAGAGTAGTGGCCCTGAACGCTAGCCTTAAATTGGTTGGTTTCTAGAGATGCCTGGAATTGTCCCTTTGGATTTTATACCATCCCCTTCGATTGCCTAAAAATGTGCTAGAAATATCTCATCTTAACTCCCATTTTCACAAGAAAGGTGGAGGTCAATGTTGTTGTGGTAAAATTCCTTGAAATAAATTCATTTGATGATCCACATGTGGCTTGTGTCAACCATGCTAGTCCAACAGGCTGGCCCATAAGCCAAAAGGTCTGTAATGTCTCTCAGAACAGCCGTGAACAGTCAATAGCATATACCTAGTCTTCCCACAAACTCTCCTGCAGGAAGGGCTGGGATGCTCATTCCTTTTAGGCTATGTCACCACCAACAGGCTCATTCATGAAGATCTGCAGGTGAGTGAAGGAAATGATTTCAAAAGAGAAAGTGATGGTCCAGATAGGACCTAGCTTGCCCTTTCTCTAGCATAAACGTTATTTCCTTAGAAATTATCCTTTATAGGTGTTATGGCCTTCCTATTTGGCAAACCCTGAGATTTGCAAGTGATGCCACAAAAAACCTAGAGGCTTAGTTAGCCCTCCACTTACAGGCACAGACCCCCCCTCTGGGTTGGGGCCGGGTAGACAGTGGGGATGGAGGGAACGTGGTTCTCTTCTGCACATGCTTAGTCTCTCTTCAACCCTTCTATGTGGTGTCGTTTTATCCACTTTAACCAGAGTCTAGAAAATGCTTTCCAACCTCTAGCTTCTTTGCAGTTAACTGCTTAGTCCTGAGTCGGTAGATACCATGGAAACATCCAGACCTGTCTCTTACCTTTCCCTCTTTCTTTTCTTTCAACCATCTGAAGATTGCCTATTTTCTCTAACAGATATTGTATATTCTCATCACAAAAAAGCTAATTGATATACATTTTACATATAAATATTATATACATCCATCCTTGCCCCTCCCCCAACTTAGAGATTTATGCTCAAATTTGCAAATCAAGGGGACTGAAAAATTCTGCAGTCAATCATGTTAATTTTTTAAACATAACTCAGAGTTTGCTCATTTATTTGCTTAACATCATGTAAAACTAACATCATGCAGGCATATTCAAAAACACTTGTTAAAGAGAATCAGATAGAACATTGTAGAGCTGAGTCACAAGGGCTTAGGTTCTAACGACAGTGCCTAAGGTGAAAATCTCATGTGACAAAATATTTTAAACAATAGCATCACACTCATCGTGGTGAGATACTCACCTTAGAGGAGGCAGGGAGGAACTGAGATTGACTTACAGGGATCCCTGTGTCTAATCACTTGCTCTTTTGCAGACATCTGATCGCTGAGGGAACAGTGGAATGAGTCACCTGTGATCTGAGATAACTTTATGTTTTTTCTAATCAAATGTAAATATTTTATTTTTAAAACATGAAATCATGTATATGATGCAACCTCACATGAGTCCTTTGAATAGCCAACATATTCCCCCTTAGGTAGAAATAGTTTTATCTTACGAATCACTTGTATAACTGTTAGCGTGTATGTTAAAATCAATCTTTGGCAGAATTATGGAATTGAAAAATATTGTCATTTTAGAGTAGAGTCCCTTCATACTCTAATGAAAAGAACAGGGGATTTGAAATCAGAAGAGCCTGGGTGAATCTCAGCTATGTCACTTCTTAGCTGTGTAAATTTGAACAAGACACATAAATTCTCCCTGAATTTCAACTTCTTCATAAATAAAAGCACAGATTATTATTACCTGCCTTAGAGGGTTGTTAGGAAAAAATGAGATAAAGGAAGATGGATTGTGAATGTCCAAGGTCCATATAAAAGTTTTTAGAAAAAGTTGAGCTACCGAGGGCCCCCACTCTGTGTCCTAACCCAGACCAAATGCCGAGATAGCTCCTCATGTACAAAATGCTCTTTTCCTCATCATCCATGATCTCAAATACCCTCTCTTCCTTACTCACAGCTAACTATGTATGCACAGGAAAGAAAGTGGATAAAACAATGTAAATCTAGGTGTATGCTATTACGATTAAGTAAGTGGCATAACAGGGTGACATGCTCTCTGAAAAGGAAACCTAAAGGACATGACAGGAAAATTCAGGGCAACTTGGAGCCATTCCGGTGGGATATTTCAGAAACCTCATTCCTTGAACTCCTCAGATCACACCTCATAGTTGACCTCTATTCCAAACACGGTGCACATAGAATAAGTGAGTGGAAAAATGCCCTGGAACTCAAGCTACACACTGAGGGAAGGGTGGAATGAGCCACCTGTGATCTGAGATCGCTTCATATTTTTCAGTCCCCTTGGTTTGCAAATGTGAAGCATGAATCGCTCAGGTGAGCCCAGGAGTTTGAGGTTGCAGTAAGCTATGATGATACCACTTCACTCTATCCACTGCACTATACCCAGGGCGGCAGAGTGAGACTCTGTTTCAAAAAAAAAAAAAAAAAAATTCCAAAATCCATTCTCTTAATCAGTAAATCAGTATCAGTATCAACAAACATAATGGTTTTGTAAATTTTCTGAAATGCCAATTAAAAGAGAGTCATGATTAGCAGAATACTAATTAATCAAGGTTCCAGTGTTTGGCATAAAATCATTTAATGTTGTGCTAAGCCTTACATGAAAAGTTTTTATGTATATTTATGCTTTTACATATATCTATATATGTATACCAACATATATGCAAATATGTCTATAAAATGGCAACCGTATGGTATGTTTTGTCTACATGACCATGTAGGAATTCAATCCTTTCAAAGTGTGTAGTCTATGATTTGATTAGGAATTCCAGCTGCTTTCTACAAAATCTTATAATTTCTGTGACACTTTGACCCATCCTCAATCTGGTTTTGCATTGGGTCTAACAACTCTATTCCTTCACTGTGGTCAGTTACCATGTTGTGCTGTGTTTCTTGAAACTGAAAGAGTAGTAATTGTCTTTCCTACATACGTATCATGCTGCCACCCTTTATTTTTCATAGCATTCATTAAATAATTATATTGTAATAAGTATCTGAGGAATGTAGCCATTAATCATTAAAATCATATGACTTTGATTGATATAACAATTCAGAAACCTCTCTTAATCCACTTTTTCTGTAGCTCTGGACTTTAATTTAATGACCATTAGGTTATCTTATAGTTGCAAGTATAAATATGTTCCCTGAACTTCCAACACTCTTTCCATTATCACTTGGATGTCTGTAGAAAACTGTCATTCTCTGCTCCACAGTGCTGGCAAATCATGGCATAAGAAAATGTTGATATTATACAGGTAGAATGAGTATCTCTTTACGTCATCAAAAAAAGAGCTCCAAAATATGATTTGTAGAATCTCATGTATTTTCATAATTTCTAAAGATGAGTAAAGTTATTCAGGGTGTTTTGGTTTTCATTTGAACTAGGTCCCAGGAGGTAATTGATCAAAGAGAAAGGCTGGCGTCACTGGCTTTGGTGTGTTATTATCTTGGTGCATGGTTCTCATCAACGCCATTCAGGGAGGCCAGATGCATCAGCCTGGGAAGGAGCCCGAAGAGGGACATTGCTATCATTGATATTCATTGCTGATGTTGATGTGATCGTTATGAGGAATAAGGATATCTGCCAAGTGTGTGGTGAAATCACAGACTGCCAGCTACTACGACAGAAAATGCCTTAACAAAGAAAAAAAAATTAGGATATGCTCTCTGGAAAAGAACAGAATCTCATCCAAAGACAGAACAATAAAGAGTCAACATTCATGAAACCAAAACATTGGTTAAAGGCTGGTGGACATACTTGGAGAAAATTATGTACCCTAAGATTAGAAAATGACAATGCCCACTTAGAAGAGGTTTCTCCCCCTTCCTATGAAACAAAAATCAGATCGACAAAGGCCAAAAAATATAATTCGGAAAAGTTTTACAATTATGAGAAGAGGATTGGCTTCTGAATTCAAGAAGAAAATTCTGATTAAAAAACTCTGAAGCAAATAAAGATTAGGATGCCTGGGAGGCTGAAATCTCTAATATAAAGAAGAAAATGTTTTCATGTTTCACTTTTTAATCATTTTGTAGGTGAAAGGCTATGACATGGTTATTTCTGGAGCATTTAGCCCCTAAAAATGTTAATGTGTTTGAAGAAGAAAACTTTGATGGTGACCTGTGTAACATGTGTATCATTAATATTTGAACTTGGCATTGCTTTGTCTTCTCTATTCTGTTTGCTTGACAATTTCCTAATTTTCTCTCTCCCCAAGGAAAACTGTTAGGTCCCATGTTGAGTTCATTAGCGTTGCCCAGTAAATTAATATGTAGGAGACAGCTTGAAAGGAACAAGAGAGCATTATTTGTTGATGAAGCATCTTACCTGAACACGTCTTTTTTTCTAATCAGGC